>UCOH01005894.1:0-12955 GCA_900474275.1 Synergus japonicus
AATAATAATAATAATAATAATAATATATAATATATAATAAGATAATAAAATATAATAATATAATAATCGTGAAATTTTGTATCCATATAAATTCCGTTTTCTAGCTATGTTAAAAAAATTATGTTACCAATATATCGAATACATATTGTTGTCGAAAACCTGATTGGTTTAGAAACTGAGCGAATTGTGTAAATGTATCGAATTTGACAACAATCTTCAGACTATTTTCGTTTTCAAAAAGAGTATTAAGAAAGAGAATAGGAATTTTAGAAAATTTATTGAAATTATAGAAATATTAAAGGATTTCAAGGAATTTTATGAAATTTTTAGAAATTTTAAGAGATTACGGAATTTTGAGAAGTCTTAAAAGATTTAACGATAGCTATGTTGTGGAATTTTGAATGATTTTAAAAACTCTTAAGGGATTTGAAGGGATTTCACAAAATTTCATTGGACTTTTAGATATTTTGAGGTTTTTAATGGCATTTAACGGGACTTTGAATAATTTTAAGGAATTTAAAAGGATTTTACAAATTTATGGCGATTCCTAAAATTAGACTAGGAATTACAAATTTCTATATTTCAAAAATTAAAATCTCTGAATTATTTTGCATACTTTTGAAATCCCTTAATTTTTCCAATCCCACAATTTTTTGGGAAAAAATGATGAGATTTTAAAGGATTATAAAGTAATTTTAAGGAATTTGACTCTATATTTTGTGGAATTTTAAGTGATTTTGAAACATTTACAATGTTTTAGATATTAAGTTTATATTTTAACCACTTAATAGATTTAAAGTCATTTTATGGGATTTGATGCTATTTTGAGAGATTTTAAGTAATTTTATGCAACTTTAACATGTTTTAAAAGATATTAATAAGTAATTTGAACAACATTGATTTCTAAAATTTTTTAAGGATTTGGTAAGATTATCATTATATTGGATTTTCAAGAATTTTAAAGAATTGAACGAAATTTCATGAAATTTTGAGTAATTTTAAGGAATTTTAAGGAATTTTAAGGAATTTCAATGGGAATTTCATAGGATTCTCAAGAATTTTAAGGGATTTCATAGGATTTTAAATAACTTTAAAGGATTTGTCAATATTTTATGGAATTTTAAGTAATTCTAAGGGATTTTACCATATTTTAGGGGATATTAAGTAACTTTAAAGACTTTGAATGGATTCAATAGATTTTAAAAATTTCAGTGGATTTTCAGAAATTTTTGTTGAAGGATTTCAAAAGAATTTCTATAAATTCATGTGTATTCACATGACTTCAGAAGATTTCACTGACTTCAAGTGATTTTAGAAGTTTTCACTGACTTCAGGAGATTTCAAGAAAATTCAAATGAATTCATGTGACTTCAAGTGAATTCACGTGACTTCAGATATTTCAGAAGAATTCAGAAAATTTCAGTGCAAGTGTACACCTGATTTCATGAATTGTCAACTCCTCGAAGCCACCTTAGTCGGGGCAACGTTGAAGTCGAGATAGGCTTCCAAAATTCACCCGACCGTCGGTTTATCTGTGGATGACTAAGGTTGGGTCAACGGCCATTTAGACCTTTGCAAATTGATTTAAAATAAGCATAACAATACGGCGGACAGACCCTGGGTGACGGTTGGCCCGACCATCGGTGTAATATTATCCAGTGGAAGTAATTTCACTGCTGTCAACCGTCGGTCCAACTCTGGCCACGAAATTTCAGAAATTTATGTTATGTGCTATATGTATAAACAATTATCGATATATTCGATGATATTACTTTTGAATCTGTGCCCCCCCCCCCCGAAACAAAATCCTGGGTATGGGCCTGGTCGACGGTTGTTTAAACTTTGGAAAATTGGTTCTAAATACCATAACAATACACCCAGAGAAAAAGTTTTTTTAAATCAAATAAACGTATATTTGCCTCAGAGCCAACTAAAAAATATCTTTGAATTAGATAAAATTTATTTGATTCAAAGATATTTTTTCTTTGAATTAAAAAGGAAATTTCTTTAAATCAAAAAAATCAAAAAAAAATATCTTTAAATCAAATAAATTTTATTTAATTCAAAGATATTTTTTAGTTGGCTCTGAGGCAAATATACGTTTATTTGATTTAAACAAACTGATGGTTGTCCCGACCATCGGTGTAATATTATCCAGTGCAACTATCTCACTGCTGCTAACCGTCTAACTCTAATTCTAACTCTATAGTTACTCTATAGTACAAAATCGTTTACATATTAATGCGACCGAATGAGAGAAAAGTTTTTTACGAAATGAAAACTTTTAAATCGAAATACGAAACTTTTAAATCGAAAGCTCGCATTGTTTTGAATACTTTTAAAAGCGATAGAATGACATGCAACACAAAACATAATTGACTCGCATTAAATCTGATTAAATGGCATTAAAAATTTAATAATTTTCAATATGTTTCAATCCGACATTTTTTACAGGGATGGGTTGTATCATCATTACGCTTCGAAGCGTACATATTCAAAATTGCTCCAAAAATTTTGAAGCAGACTTAAGTCCAATTGAGGCTGAATCTATCGTCTCTTCTAGACGGTCTAATAGGGTTCTCGTACCAGGGCCGGCTCTACCATATAGGCGAACTAGGCAAGTGCCTAGGGCGACAATATTTAGAGGATGGCAAAATCAGGCAAAAATTTTTTATTTTATAACGACAAATTAATGGAAAAAGTTCAAAAGATTCATCTCTTATTTCAAATTTACCGCAAAAAATTAGAGTGCAGCCTAGTGACCAATTAATGAAATACTATTCACGTTATTTATGTATACACAATACACATTTCATTATGCGATGGTCATTGGCAATATTGGTATATCTTATGTTGGCACATTTTTCCTGTCATTTTCATAAATTTGTATTTTCATTGATGGAAAATAATGTAAATTACAAGATTACAACTTGTATAATATTGTTATGGTCTTATTCTTTGCTACCTCTTGTTGATTATCAAGAGTTTTCTACGTATCTAGGCAATTATCCTGAAACGTAATTATTTCATCTTTTTCCAAGCAAAAAGCGCGAAAAATCGGGGTCGTCTTGTAATTCGGCACATTCTAACTTACGATTATATAAGAAAAATCTTACAAAAAAAAACTTGTGATTATCTAATTAAGAAAAATTGTAGCAAGTATTTTCAATGCTATTTTATTACTACGAAACAATGTGTAATTGATTATATATTTTTTAATGTGCAGTGACTTTATTGTTAATTCAAATAAACGATCTTGATTTTTATTTATTTGATCGCGAAAATATTACTCCTGGTTGCTTAGATAGATTAATTTATTATCGCAGATTAGAGGGGCGCAAATATTTATTTCGCCTAGGGCGCCAAGTTTTCTTAAAAACAAATTTTTTGGTATACTCTGAAAACTTTTCAGGGTATATAAAAAGACAACTAATGAACAATGAAGTATCTATTTTTTGACTAGTATGAAATGTTTAAAACTATTGTTTACAAAATATAGCAGTAGTGCAAATTGGTTAGTTAGATAAAAAATTAGTTAAAAAAAAGGTTAGTTAGTTAAAATTGGAGTGTCAAATATTTTTATTTTTTAACATAAAATTTCTATTTTCAACATTGTATATTCAACATTATTCTATTTTGCTTCTACATAATTTTTAGCCCCTACTTTAAAGATCTTCCATATTTTTAACTCCTCTTTAGACACTCTTGAATCCCTAAATTTCAAAAATAATGTTTCTATTTCATCTTTAAACACTTCTTAATCTGTAAATTAAAAAATTTAAACTCTAAATTTAACTCTAAATTTGCAATTTATAGTATAATAAAATAATGTATCATTACTAAAAAATAATAAATTGTTTTTGATTATTTTCAAGGGCAATATACTTTTACCGATTAATCTAGAGATATAATTATGGTTTTAATGTTTGAAAAACATCATTACTTAAGAGTTCTTATTATTTTATTGCAAATTGAATAATTAGGAATACACTTTCTAAATCTGAATTAATGAAAAGTAGGTCACTAATTTACTTTAGTGAAAATTTTGACTGATTATCAGTTTTATTAATTATTAGTAATTTCAATTTGCAGTTTCAAACTTTTCACTAAAGTTTTAGTCAAATATGACTAAAAATTAGTACAATTTTTCTCTAAAGTAAATTAATAACCTACCTTTCTCTAATTCAGATATAGAGAGCATGAAAATTTACCCAAAATTTTCAAAAGATTTGTTATTTTTTACATTTTGTACATATTTCAATAACATTTTGCATCTTGATTCAACAACAAAGAGCAATTTTCATTTTAAGTTGCATAAAAATTAGGATTAGTTGACAGAAATTAAAGAAACAAAACTCTTTGTATCTTCATGCGTTCAATGAATAATACATATTGTTTTCAACGCTTAATAAGAAATTACCCAAGTGCGAAATCACATACGGCCCAGTATTGGCCCAGCGTCGGCAAAAATTTTGCCGAAGCTTGGCTGCCATTACCGCGCAAATGATGGAATGATAACTATGTCTTGCACTTGGCAGCCAAGGCTTGACTGCCATTGTCGGCCCAACGCTGGCTGCCAGTGTTGGCCCGAAGTTAGAAATTACAATAAAAAATAAAAATAATAAATTTTATTATTTAGGAACATGATTTATTCAACGATATACTATGGATATACTTATAACTAATTGTTATTTGTAAATTGTAACGTTTATATAACAAATAAAATTTCGCACACGCGGGAGGAATCGAACGCATGACCTATCGGACAGAACTCAAGAACCTAAACCATTACCCTAACTCATGAGTTGGTGTCCTAACATTTTTTCCACGATAGACTCAACCATACACAAATAATAAATTATTTCAAAATAATTTCATTAAAAAAAGCTTTTGCGTCAACAATGAATAAAATATGTATGTATATATATATATTAGATTTTTCATATTTTTAATTTTAACTTTTATAAAACGTAAAACCGTAGTATATTTATTGATATAAAAGGATATATTTTATTGACAGAATAAAATTTTTTTCCGACTTACGGCTCTTTGATGGTCTGTTACTGGGACGAACTCTGGCTTGTTATTCTCCAACATGGTTTGCCGGAGTAATATACAGACTTTCGATCCAGTAAAGTGCCATTGCTGGGACGAACTCTGGCTTGTTATTCTCCAACATGGTTTGCCGGAGTAATATACAGACTTTCGGTCCAGTAAATTGCCATTGTTGGACCAGACTCTGACTTTTCTACTTTCGACATGATTTGCCGGACTAATACCAACTTTTGGTCCAGTAAAGTGCCATTGCTGGGACAGACTCTGGCTTTTCTACTTCTGACATGATTTACCGGAGTAATGCCAACTTTCGATCCAGTAAATTGCCATTGTTGGACCAGACTCTGGCTTTTCTACTTTCGACATTATTTGCCGGATTAATACCAACTTTCGGCCCAGTAAATTGCCATTGTTGGGCCAAGCTGCGGGGAAAGCTTGGCAAATTTAAAATACCAGTACTTGGGCCAACACTGGACCGATTAAAATGCCGATATTGGCCCAATAATGTTAGCCGATCTTTGGCTGCCGTAATTGGACCAAATCTGGGCCGTGTGTTCAGCTCCGGCAATTCGCACTTGGGCAATAATATAAAGGCATTTACAGAAATGACTAGCTTGAGGTACATATGGTAATAGAAATATTCTACAAATGAATATAGACGCTAACAAAAATTTTAAGCTTCAATTGAGAAAATTGTAAGTCACTATATTAAAAAATCCGAATAGCCCCGACAATTTCCTGAGGTCAGCCGAATTCGACGACCGTAGCGCTAACGATGTGAATCGGAGTTTCGGAGAACTTCGGCTAAGTATCGTGCCGTTTCTCACAAGTGCAAACATTTACACCAGTTAGTAAATGTAAGGAATTTTCAAACCCCCTCTATCAGCGTTATTTACATCGGATTTACTTGCGATGCGTGTGTTATATGTTTATGTGTGCGAAATATATATTTAAGTTAAGGTTGAAGTTAGTATAGTTATATCTCTGCGAATGTATCTTATAATGTGTGTGTTGCCATCACGAAAAAGAACATATTGATTGTTATTTTGATTTTACGTAAGATTCAAAGTTTTGTTAATTTTTATTTAAAAATAAGGGATACTTTTGTATTTGTACACGATTTCATTAAAATGTTAAATATAGTCTGTTTCTATCAATTTATATTGAGTTTATTATGAAATGTATATGAGGAAAGTGGCCAAGGTTTAGGATAGGAAAATATATACAAAAGGAAGGGAAACTGTGATCGGTCGAAGGGCACTAGCAGGAAGATAAGCGAGGAACAGTCAGTTGATATTCTATTGTTCTATAGACAGGTCGCGAATTTTGAATTGGAATGATTTATCGGAGTGGTCGAATTGAACGAAAGGATTGCCGGAGTGGATCGAAGAACTGTGTTTAGGATTTATTCGGAGCCCCTTTATTTAAATATCGGAGATTTTCCACAAAATATCGGATATTTCCCAAAAAAAGGGAATTTTTCGTTGCGATGGATCCCGGTACGGAAACTAACATTATACTTTTCTCAGCTCTCTATTCCACAATTCTAACATTTTCATTTATATTTCCAATGCGAAGTTCTCGAGCTTCTCCTGTTCTCTTGTGATCGCCGACCCTAAAAACCCCCAGATGCCAAGTTTCATAAAAAATCATTTAATTTGTTGGCAATTCGTCGGCCATATTGTATCCACCATTTAGAATTTTGGAAATCTGACTTCAGATTTATGATCACCATAGATGTAAGAATACATGGAGAAAAGGAAATTGTTGTTATCGAATTGTTGAATATAACAAATTGAATTTTCGACATTTATAAAATAATATTTAAGAATTCAAGTAAATATTTTTTTATTTTTCAAACTGTAATTTTTAACAAAGCTATTTTTTGAATTTGTAGAAAATAACAATTTTCTTAGTTCTAGTTGAAAAAAAAAAACATTAAAATTTTTTTGTAAGAAATAATTAAACAAAATAATAAAAGAAAATAAAGAAATAATTAACAAAATTTCATGGAATTTTGTGTAATTTTAAGAGGTATAATGAGACTTTATGGGATTTGAGCAATTTTAAGTAATTTTAACGAATTTCACCAGATTTTGAAAGATTTTATAGGTATTTTAAGATATTATATGGGAATTTTATGATATTTCTTGGGATTGTCAAGAATTTTAAGGGATTTTATGAAATTTCATAGGATTTTAAATAACTTTAAGGGATTTGTGCATATTTTATGAAATTTTAAGTAATTCTATGTTTTATGGGATACTAAGTAATTTTAAGGACTTTGAATGAATCCAACAGATTTTACAAAATTTCAGTGGATTTTCAGAAATTTTAACAGATTTAATACGACTTTACGGGATTTCATGGAATTTTAAATATACTTTTTAAATATTTTACGGGATTAAATTAACTTACTTTGAGGACTTTCAAGGGATTTTACGAGTTTTCATTGGATTGTCAGAAATTTTAAGAGATTTAATCACATTTGGTGGAATCGGCCCTTAGTAATTTTAAGGACTTTTAAAGAATTCAAGAGATTTTTCGAAATTTTAGTGGATTTTCAGAAATTTTAAGAGATTTAATTAGATTTCATGAGACTGATTAATTTTAAGGAATATCCAGTGAATTTACGAAAATTAAAGAAATTTCACGAAATTTTGAAAGATAATAAAGTAATTTTAAGGAATTTTTTGAAACATATGAAGATTCCTGAAGTTAGATAAAAATAAATTTACAAAATGTTACAATTCAAGAATTGAAAATTCTCAATTATTTTTTCCACTAGCAAAAGGTGTGCAAAAACGAGAAACTAATTACAATTGCTAGTGCTGTATATAAAATTGGTTCGTAGTGATACTTTTGTTTAAAGTTTAATAAGGTTTTTACGAAATTTAACGGAAGTCCACTAAATTTTGTGTTTTTTTACTAAAGGAATTTTAAGAAAGATGAAACTATTTGATATTCCTGAAATTAGATAAGGAATTTCAAATTAAAAATTGTTCAAGCCCTTGATTTAATTCGTTGAAAACTTTAAAATCCTTTTAATCTTTTTATGGCAAAAGGAATGCATAGACGATAAATTATTAATCCTGCACAGAGTGTGCGGATCATATTAGTTGCTAGTTTTATATAAGATTTGAGATTTCAATAGTATTCTGTGAACAGAAATGGATGATTTAATTTAGTTTGAAGATAGCAGCCTATTTCTAGTCTAATATATGAGTAAATCTACATATAGCTGCAAGCGTTATGCTATGCCACGTGCCAATGTCGACTCCTTTCATCGCATTTACTTATGGTTGCAGTTCCTGGCGGAGATAGTTACCGTTAATTGTATATATCTCATATATACATTGGACTACATCAAATCTGCCTTAAGAAAAATTTCACGGGACTTTTTGCTTCGATATTCTATAGTTTTACAATTTGACTATTTTTTGTTTCAGAAAATACTCAAAAATTGCAAAACAATCAAACTTTACTTAGCAGATAAGACGAATGCAATCAATATAATCTCATTTACTTTTTACCCTCGTTAAGCCCTATAAAAAAATTTTTTAAATTATCATTATTATTATATTATATTATTTATATTATTATTTTTTATTTGTTAGGGTAGTGACTTTTTTTTAATGATAATTTACCGTATGATCCGTTCCTCCAATAGGAATTCCGGTTAATATTTATGCAATTGCTTCGGGGTTTACTGTCGTTCCTTCCGATAAAACGAATTATTACGTACACTGAGAAATATTGCGGCGACAGCAAAAAACGTTGTTTTTTTGTTGTTGTTCACACCGAGACTCCAAAAGGTAACCGAAAAAAAATGTAACCCGGAATGCGAAATGGCACATTTCTACTCTCAAGGCTAAAATGATTAAAATCACACTTTTTAGCCTTGAGAGTTGGAATATTTTTATGGATAAATATTTTTATTTACTGCGGTTTATGGAGGTTTCATACCCATTCCGTAGAAAATGAGAAAGAGGTGTTTAACTTCATATTTTTCAATGTATAAGAGAATTAGATTTAAATAACAACAAATAATAATAAATATCAAACAACACTTACCAAAATTCCAAAGAATAATGTAAACAAAGCTTTCTCTGTGAGAAAGCAAAAGAAATTGAAAGGTTCACCTGAAATACAAAGGAAAATATATATTAAATAAAAAATTAAATATTTAAAGTAGTTAAATAATAATTACATATGTTTAATATAATTATAATATTATTACGTAAGTCAGATTCTGTTACCATTGGCAAATCTAAGATTTATGTTTATCAATTAACGTGAGGTTAAACTTGCTTTAATTATAAACTGATAAAAAAATTAATGTATAATAAAACTGATGTATAAAAAAAATGTAAATAAGTATTTAAAGGTTGTCGTTTAATGAGTAGATAATGATACATTTTAGAGAGTTAAATGACGTATTTTACATACAGAATTGGCAGTATACATGTAATCTGCGACTAGTTTAGCGAACAAGAATTACGCATAAGATGTTACGAATATTTAATGTAGCGGCTAGTCAAGCTTTGGAAAGAAAATGTTTTACACTTGCGTAATAAGTTCCTGATAAGAAAGCATGGTTGCTTGAATGTATGCGGTTGTAAAGCATGAAAAACAGGGGACCAACATGAGCTAGCGTATTAATCATGCACATATTAATTTATATACAATTTATATATATATATATATATATATAATTATAATAATCTATCTACTTCCATTTTATCACAACTCGTCGATTAGTTTTAGGCAAATGCTTATTAGGATATTATATCAAGGGAGCACTGATAAATATAGCATAGATTACTCCCTCAATCTGAATTACATAGTAAGAATTTTTTTGAATAATTGAATTAGTATCATTACATTTACTTTTTGATAATTTGTATAGTTAATGATTTCGCACTATTGGATTCCTAAGAAACTATCTAATAATTAGTAAAAATCTAATTAATTATCTAATTCAGATTGAGTGAGTATTATCACGAATACTGTATTCTACTTTAAAAACTATAAATAATATTAAATTTTATTAAGTATAAATTTAAATTATTATTACTTGGTAAATTATACCCAAATTGCATAACACGAAATAACACAAAATGACACGATTGTGATAGTGAAAAATAAATTGTTAGCAGAAATCAGTGAAAGTTTAAACGGACCTTTGAGAGAAAGCTTTCTAACTATATAATTAACGAAATTAGACCATTTCCTAATAACGCCAGGGAGCCTTCCGCATTTTCTGCAATAAGTTCAGTTTATTGCCATATATTTGTGCTGCGTGATTGAATTATAATTAATTCATTCATTACTCTAGAGTTAAAAAGATTAACTTTTACTTCTTATCTTCATGTCTAATTCTAATTTTTTTTTGAGAATCTTATTATTATTATTATTATTCTTATTATTATTATTAGTATTATTATCTTATCTTATTATTATTTATTAATAATACTGAAACAGGACATTGAAGAGTTTTTCACGTTGCAGTCAAACATCCGGTAAAAATAGGGAAATCCCAATATTTTGATTATTTAATATTATTTATTATTATTTATTATTTAATACTTTTATTATTTCCTAATTACTTTTGATTATATATGAAAATATAAATAAATGATAGTTATATTTAGATATTGGAAAATATATATTTCTAGGAACTTTAAACAGATTTTCATGAAAATTATTATTAAACTACATTTTGGTGACTATATTATTTTCATAATTTTTAATAACTAGAGATTTAAACGGATTTTAAATAGTTACAAGAGTTTTTAGTAATTTCAGTAAATTTCAAAAGTTTTAACAAATTTTAAAGAATACTAAAACATTTTTTATTGCCACAAATTACTTCAAAATTTTGAAACTATTTGGAATGTTTTGAAATTCCTTAGAATCACTTTTGAAATCTTTAGAAATCTTTGGTACCTTTTAATACCTGAAAGGACCACGCACTTTTTACATTGAAATCCGGCCCCGGTCAAATTGGCTAAAACTGCGGTATATAACAGCTGAAAGTCTTCTGATCAAAAAATCCTAATGGCAACCAGTCCAAAAATTCAATAGTTTTCGAGATATATGGGATGGAACGCGGAAAATATGACCATCAAAAATCATCATTTTCCTACAGAATAAAATATGAAAATATTCACAGATCATTTCCAGCTTTCTAAAAATGATTGGTACTACCAGGGTGTGTTTATGGGGGTGTTGTGATGACAATCTATACCCTGAGTATCAAAACAAAAAAATAATTGGTGCAAGGACCACGTATTTTCAAAAAATGATCATTATTGCAAAACATAAGATAAGAAAATATTTACAGATCCTTTCCAGTTTTTTGAAAAAGATTGCTAGTGACAGGGTGTGTTTCTCGGGGTGTAGTAATGACAATCTATACTCTGAGTATACAAAAATAAAAATCATCTGTGCAAGGACCTCGTATTTTCCAAAAATGATCATTATTGCCAAAAATAAGATCAGAAAATATTCACAGATCCTTTCCAGTTTTTGAAAAGGATTGCTAGTGACAGGGTGTGTTTATGGGGGTGTTGTGATGACAATCTATACCCTGAGTATCAAAACAAAAAAATAATTGGTTTAAGTACCTCGTATTATCAGAAGATGATCATTATTGTAAAAAATAAGAAAAGCAAATATTCACAGATCCTTTCCAGCTTTTTGAAAAGGATTGCTAGTGACAGGGTGTGTTTATGGGGGTGTTGTGATGACAATCTATACCCTGAGTATCAAAACAAAAAAATAATTGGTTTAAGTACCTCGTATTATCAGAAGATGATCATTATTGTAAAAAATAAGAAAAGCAAATATTCACAGATCCTTTCCAGCTTTTTGAAAATGATTGGTACTACCAGGTTGTCTTTATGGAGGTGTTGTGATTACAATCTGTACCCTAAGAATCTCAAAAAAAATCATGGGTGCCAGGACGTGAACATTTCCAAAAAATGATCATGTTATTAGTCCAGTCAGTTAAGACAAGACTATAGATTAGTCCAATTAACAAATCCAGATATGTCATTAGTCCAGTCAGTTAAGACAAGACTATATATCAGTCTGTTAAGGTCTATGACTTGCATCAATGATGTGTTCAAGCAATGCTGTCGTGGGATATTTTATCTGTTGTGGCTGATGTCGGGCATACCCTAAAAACCATAAGATACTGGCAATGTGTGCACACGAACCAAGTGTTCTAGCTCCAGTTTTACATGTGCAGTAATATCCTAAGATAGTTTCATCAGCTTCTGCATCTGGAAAGTCCTCATTTTCTTGCCTGTTCAAGTTTTCTTCAATGTAAGCTATCCATAATTGGTATTTGGTAGCATTTCTGAATCGGGAATATATTCTTACTCTAATGAGTCCACGTTCGTTTAACAGTTCGTCTATTTCCAATTGTTCAGCCTGTTCTCTTTGAAGTTTGTCTTGAATGTAAGCAGGTGCAAGGTTTAATTGATATATTCCCATTGTAAGATTCTTCAAATAATTTAAATCGAGTCTTGGAAAATAGGGAACATGATTTGCATTTAATTGAGCCCAACGTGCGTTTCTCGTATGAAGGTTGTCTATTTCAACTCTAGCTTGAATTACGTTAGGTGTGCGAGACTTTTCCAACATTCTTTCCGCAAATTCAATAGTTGCTCCACCCATAGTAATTGGCTCTCGATATTTATTGAGAATTGCGCCAGCAATTCGGTAAAAGTCTCCAATGTTGATGGCATGTTTCATGGAAACAACCCCTTCAAAGAATTTGAAAACGGATTTAATATGACCATTGCGCGCCTCTACTAGCCACCTTGTCTTTGTAATTATTCTAGAGTCATTTGCAGCTTGAGTATCAAGTTGACGTTGACCTGGCTGTAGC
>UCOH01005895.1:0-13188 GCA_900474275.1 Synergus japonicus
ATTATACGCTAATTATGGCTAAGGTATGAATCTTTGTTATCGGCAAGTTCCGCAAAGTAGTGTTTATTTGATATTTGTAGTTTTGGAGCTACTTTGCTAAGCTTAGCCATTTTCTTTCTTTATTCTTGCGAATTCGAAGTGCTCATAACGATCTTTTGTTCATAACAATCTATTGCTCATAATGTAATGTTTTATCACGCGTAATAATTTATCGTCACTTATTAATCTTATTTGATTTCCTTGTATATTTTCTATCGATTATGATCGTCAAGTTCAAATTTTAAAACGATCTCTGATGCGGTTGTAGCGTTACGTAACGCGCCCATCAGACATACGTTCATAGTGAGAATCGAATCTTCAATTCGATTCTCCAGTCTAAATTAAAACATAGTCTTTCCCTTTTATGATTGTTAATTATTATTCTAACATTATTTTTCAATAGTGAATGTTACAAACTACATATTTTGAATTGTATTGTAAACTATCTCATTCTGGACCATGATTACGTAATTGCTGATATAAATTTAATTGTTTCTCAACTATTGTTGTTTCTGATTATTTTCGTAAATTTGATTGTCCATGACCTTGAGATGTGACCTGAGCTAGTGACTGGAACTTATCGTTATTTATCCTTGATAAATAACTGGCGCAGAAATAAATTTGAGTTCCTTAAATAAAATAAAATAAAGTTGAAGGATTGTCGAGACGTAGTGCCGTGCCTGGTTTCCTAGGGCAACGTTACAAATTGGCGCCTAGTTTTCTAAGGCACGTTACAATGTTCACTACCTCTATCTCTGAGCAAACAGCGGATTGAAGCTTATACACCTGGTACATGACATTTTCTTTTTTTCGTCAATAAAGTATTGTGCCTCAAGAATTTCAAAATGAGAGATGTCCTTTAATTTTTGTGTAGTATCAATTTCTGAATCCGAAGTTATCTCAATGTCTTCTTGAAATTCGATTTTCATTTCTTGATTAGTGCTGTCTTCCTCCATGTAATTCAGTAATTCTGTAAAGGTATTTTAAATAAACACACCAGTGATAATCATTAAATTATTTTAATATTTCATTGAAATACAATGAAAATAAAATTTGCACCAATTTTTACTATTAGGTATTCACAGTTGCAAGGAAATTGTAAGATTGTACTTTTCGGAACTTTATCCCAATTTATATTCAATATTAAATTTCGTAAAAGAATTAGTCGAACTGCGTCAACTTTCATTAATATTTAATTAATTTATCAAGTGTCAAAAACTTGACCAATATTATCGAAATTTTATAAAAATAATAATTAATCTTTATAATATTTATATATTATATGTGCTCAATTGAAATTATATTACAAAACTAAAGAATATCACGTTTTTCAACTATGAAAAAGTTCACTGAAATGCATAAATACCTTCCTAGTAAACGTGTCAACCCAACCCGGGTTTCCATAAGATCTAATGGAAACCAGGGTTGGGTTGACATGTTTGCGAGGAAGGCATTTATGCATTTTAATGTACAAGATTTTAAAATTGTAATGATGAGTAAAAAAAATGTTTAACAATCTGATCTAGCATTATAACTCACCTTCACTTAAAGCGGTATCAAGGTCAGCTTTGCGTCGACGAATTGTTTGGGGATGTAAAATTTTGGAGCCATCGGAGAAATAACATTTTTGAGTTTTTCTTCGTGGAACACTCATTGCTGAAAAGCAGTTGATTTATGCAAAATACCTATATAAGCGTATTCCATGGTCGTTCTTTATATTTTAAACTTTTCAACGAATCCACATAATGTTTTCGATAAAATAATCTCAAATATTATTCACGAAACATTTTTTGTTTGTTGGATACTACTTTTTACACGCGTAGGACGTATACGCACCGTGAATATTATGGCCAAAGAACAATGGAGGTCACGTGACAAGAGAAATGGTGCAATATGTTAGAAAAGGACAGAACCGAGAATTTGGTTGCGCGCGCAACTTTGCTATATTGCAGTGTGCCCAGATCTGAAACGAGATGAACTCGCATACTATGAAAGGTCTATGTTCATGTGAAAAAAGTAGGAGACCGTAATGGTTGCGCGCGTAACCATTGCGGTCTGGGCACACTTTGCCATTGGTTTCTCCGCCATTTCTTCACCTTATTATGTTCAGCTTCTCGGATATTTTATAATTCACAGTGCACTAAGTGAATATCAGTGGAAAAATATGTCGTTTGCCTACATCAGATACTCGGGTGCCTGCCAAAATAGTGCTAATCACCCGAAAACGGCGATCGTGTGCGTCGATCAAATTGAGAATTTTGATTCTTCTCGGACAAAATAAAAGGATTTTTTCATCAAATGTGGCGATAATCACTTCTTGGCGGCAGTAGAGATTACTGCAGGTGAGTTAATAATATAAATATGTTATTATATTGTTTCCTCTTAGAGGAAGTTTTGTATTCGTTAGAGTTTCAAATATTTTAATCAATTTTCCGGACGTGTGTGTGTGTGTGTGTGTGTGTGTGTGTGTGTGTGTGTGTATGGATGTTTCTCGTTTTTTGTCGCCATTATAACTTGAAGTCTTGAAGACAGTTGTACATAAATTGATTAAAGTAAGGTTTATTTGCATAACAAATATCTTAAAACGCACTCCAAATTTTTTTCAAAATATTGAATTTAATACTTTTTATATACATTTATCATTTTCTGTTTAAATTGATTTTTTGACTACAACTTCTCATATAATCAAAATTCAAAGTTTATATAAAAGGAAGAAAGATTCCTTATGTAGAGAAGAATCGATTAACTTTTAAGATTAATGCATTTAATTGAGTGTTAAGAAAGTTATGGGTATTTCTATTATACAATTTGCTGAATTTTATTCATGTATAGTGTTATGCTATATTTATTATAGTACCGAAATATACATTTTTATATTGTATTCCTACATTTTTTCAAAAGTAGTACAATTTTACGTGTGACAAATACAAAATATGAAATGATGGACCTTCTTAGCAAGAAGAGGCTTTCATTTCCACCAAAACATTTAATAAAGGCTCCGTCTGACCTTTCAACACCAGCAAATATGTTAAGTCAGAAAAAAAGCAGGTAAATATATAATATTAAATTTTTATACTTTTTGCGGTTAAGATCTGTTGAATTTGAAATCTATAGCTTCAAAACTTTGCCTTCTCATTTTACTCAAAAAAGAATTAAAATTACTGAATTTTTCGCTCTATACGCATAACTATATTTCAAAATTGAGGACCAATATAGAGCGATAAGAAAATTAATTATAACATTAGTTAAGTAAAACAAGGAAATTAACCGTTAATACCATTTTTTAACACATAGAGATTGAAGGAAGTTAATACTTCGAATGATCTACATAAACAGCAGGAAAAAAAGGATCTTATTTTGTCAAAGCTATGAATTGTAAAGACAGAAAAATTACTTACAGTATGTATGACATTGAGAATAACTACAAAAATTATGTTAAAAAAATTTGTATTAAATTTTATTTAATTTTCACAGACACATTCTGCTGCGCAGAAACTTCTTGGGAAACCAAACGTCACAGAAATTCCAATAAAGAATTTATCCACAAACAAGCAGAACAACCCCGAAACTCACAAAAAAGAGCAGGTCCATATAATTACATTACCACCAGAAAATTTCAGATCACGTAAAGTCTTAAAATTAATAGAAACCTTTTTAAATCTCTTAAAATTCACCGAAAAAATTAAAAATCTCTTAAAATTTCAAAGAATCTTTAGAAATTTGTAAAAACTTCTTAAAATCTGTGACAATCTCTTCGTATATTCAATTATAATAAACAAATAAAAATCGTATTAAATTTTATTTAATTTTCACAGCCACATCCTGCTGCAAAGAAACTTCTTAGGAAACCAAACGCCACAGAAATTCCAATAAAGAATTTATCCCCAAAGAAGCAGAAAACCTCCGAAACTCACAAAAATGAGCAGGTACGTATAATTATATTACCACCATAAAATTTCAAATCATGTAAAGTCTTAAAATTAATAGAAACCTTTTTAAACCCCTTAAAATTCCAGGAAAACATTAAAAATCTATTAAAATTTCAGGGAATCTTTCAAAATTTATAAAAACTTTTTAAAATCTGTGAATATCTCTTCATATATTTTTAAATTACACAAAATCTTGTAAAGTAAAGAATTATTTAATGCCTCTTAAAATTTCAATAAAACTTGAAAATTACTGAAAAATCTCTTTAAATTGCAAGAAACATTTTTTAAATCACAAAAATTTCCTGAAATACCTTCAAATGCATCTGAAAAACTTTTAAACCCCTTCAAATTTATGAAAATCTTTTTATATTTCTTTAAGTTTCAGATATTTTGAATATCCTAAAAAAAATCTGTTGAAATCCCTTAAAAATCCAGAAAATCTTTTAACAGTCATATAAATCACTATAAAAATTTCTATATAACTTTAAAGTATCCAAAATCTTTACAAAATTGTTCTAAAAATCTTTTAAAATCCCTTAAAATTTCAGTACAATTTCAAAAGTTAATTCTTAAATACACGTAAAATATTTCCTTATTATTTTTAAATTACTCTGAATTTCTTCAACTCAGAAGCCTCTTGATAATCCAAACGCATAAAAATCTTTATCAATAGAAAAAGAACCTATTAAAAACAACAAAACCATAAATCATGTTCACAGACAATATCGAAAACGCTGAAAAGCTGGACACTTGACGAAATCGAATTAAAATCATCAGTAAGTAATAAATAGCAGTAGAGAAAAAAAGGACAAAACATGTTGCCTGCAAAATATGCAGATTTGCAATGATCATGTTCATGAAATTGCCCGACTGAAGTGGCGTGTGATGTAGTTAGAATGTGATAATAGACTGTTAAGAGAAATAAATTTACAGATGCAAAACAAAGTTATAAATTGTTTTGAAAAAGTGAAAGGTAATTTTTTTCTCATTCACAGTACCATAAACGAATACAAACTATATAAATTTAATTCACACTAAAACTTAAGACACTTTATTTAAAGCCATATGATACTTTACTTATTATTGCGAGTGTAAAGTTGACTAAACTAAATTGCTTAATTACTTTTTGCAGAAACTGTAGACAGTGTCGAAGAAAGTAGTAAAGAAAACCTAAATGAAAACCTCACGAGCGGTAAATTTTTGCGTGTAGGCTTTGAAGAACCTAGCAATGGAAAGGTAGTTAATTTGAAAATACATACTTCTTTGTGGGCCATAAATTTGATAAACTACTTACTTTTTCTTGTTGTGTTTTAATAATAGGTGCATGCAGGATATGGAGTTTGGATGGACAAATTCCAGTATGACCGAATAAGATTCAAAAGAAGGTTGAACCCAAAAATTTTTATTAAAAACATTGCGTGTTTAATATTTACCGAACCTGTCTTGAAATTGTCCAGTGTTACTGGATAAGTGAGCTATGCTCACCAAATTAAAAGCTGTGAACGGTAAGTCAACTTGTATCTTATATTAGTCAGACCGTCCATTCTTTAAGTTGTTTACAACGAATTTATTTTTTACAGCCATTGCGGAATACTGGATGACGAAGAAGAAGATGACGGAAAACGACATATCCAAACATTTAAATAACTGCAATTCTTACATTGCAAAAAAAATTTGGGAATTAAATCGTCCTGTAAACCCAAACCCGAAGAAAAGGAAGAAGAATAAAAAAACATCAAAATCTGGCAAGAAATCTAAAACGACAGTTGATTCTGCTGACGATCAATCTACTAGTAACGAAGAAGAAATAGCTGTTGAATCTCTAACGAATGAAGAAACTCTCACAAATGAAGAAACTCTGACGAACGAAGAAACTCCGACGACTGATGAAACTCTGACGAATGAAGAAACTCTGACGAATAAAGAAACTCCAACGACTGATGAAACTCTGGTGAGTGATGTAGTTCCGACGAATGATGATTCTGACGAGGACAGTGAAGAAATTTCGACTAATAAAAACCTTGAATACGATGAAGAAATCGAAAACTTAGAAAAACGTGATGATGAAGATATAAAAAATTTGGAGACAGATGATGATGACAAAGAAAGCGAAAACTTGGAGAAAAGAGATGATGATGAAGATATAGAAAACCTGGAAAAGGATGATCATGATGAAATAATCGGAAACTCGGAGAAAGATGATGATGATGAGTTATACGACCAGGTAAAGAAATTTTTACTTTTTAAGTCTGTTGCAGCATTTCAAGAAAACATGTAAACAAACACAGAAAAATAGCAAAATCTGTAATGCCTTAAAATCCGCCATTATGTCCACATCTTACCAATACGCGGTGTTTGAGGACGCAAAAATGATGTGTTTGAAGTGTCGTTTTTTTTATCGACAATCTTTTGGTTGTACGACAGGAGCTATCTGCTTATTTTCTTTATAGTCTACCTTATCCAAAACCTATCCCCAATTTCCAGTAATATTAGATTTGTTTCTTATCCGATTCTATCCGAAATCTATCCGAAAGTGTGTCGTTACGTACTCGCTTTCTACCCGAACTTTATCCTGCTTAAAATACTGGATAGAAAACGGATAAGAATCGGAAAGAGTAAATTCTACCCTCTCCTATCCGAAATGAAATAGCCTTTTGTGTCCGCTTTATAACCGATCTTATCCGAAACCTAACCTCAATTTGAATTTATATTGGATTTGTTACTCATCCGATTCTATCCGGAGTGTATCCGAAAGTGTGTCGCTTCGTATCCGCCTTCTACGCGAAGTCTATGCTAAGCCAAGAATCGGATAGCATTGAGCTCTACTCAGTTCTATCCGAAATCAATCCTTCTTATTGTCCGCTTTCTAGCCAATCTTATCTGAAACGTATTCTCAATTGATAGCAATATGAAATTGGTTTCTTACCTAATTCTAACCGAAGTGTATTCGTTAAACCGATAATCTCATCCTATCCGAAGTATATCCTAGTAGTTATTAAAAATTTTTCGGATACACTCCGGATAAAATCGGATAAGTAACAAATGCAATATTAATTCAAATGGAGGATAGATTTCGAATGAGATCGGTTATAAAGCGGACACAAAAGACTGTTTCATTTCGGATATGAGAGGGTAGAATTCACTCTTTCCAATTCTTATCCGTTTTCTATCCGGTATTGTAAGCAGGACGATCTCACATTTGAATCCGAACGGTCAATCCGAATGAATGCGAGCCTCATCAAAAAAGGTTTTTTAATCCTTTTTAATCCTTTCCAATCCGTCAGTCTCTACAAAGTTGAATTCGAATGAATCCGACTTTAAACCGAATGAATCCGATTCTAATCCGTACAAAGTTTCAATCCGATTTCCAATCCGAATGAATCCGAGAAAATTCCAAAATACTTTCAATCCGTAACCAACAAAAATTTCAGTCCGAATTAATCCGATATTCAATCCGCCATCCCAATCTGAATCAATCCGAACGAACTTTAATCCTTTTCTATCCGTAGCTTTAAACTGAAGTTACCGTTCAATCCTTTTCAATTCGTGCCCTCAATCCTAATTAATCCGAAATCAATCCGAAGTACTTTCAATCCTTTCTAATCCGTATGTTTAATCCGAATGAATCCGAAACCAATCCGAACTTATTTTCTATCCTTTCCAATCCGAACGAATCCGAAAAAGTTGTGACTAATCACTTAAGAATAAAATTTATATTTAAAAAAATGTAAGTGCAAATATGTCACTGAACAGCATCCTTCACTTTAGATTGGAATCCTTGCTTCGATCTCGGATTAGATCGGATTCATTCGGATTGAAATCTTTCCTTAAACCTCGGATTATATCTGATTCATTCGGATTGAAATCCTTTCTTTGACTTCGGACTAGATCGGTTTCATTTGAATTAAAATTCTTCCTTTAACCTCGGATTCAGTCAGATAGAAATTTTGGATGACTTCGGATTCAGACGAATAGAAATTTTGGGTGACTTGGGATTCAGACGGATAGAGATTTTGGATGACTTCGGATTCAGACGGATAGAAATCGAGGATAGACCTCGGATTAGGTCGGATTAGAATCCTCTTTTTTATTTCCGATTAAATCGGATAGGAATCCTTAGATCGACCTTGGATTAATTGGGATAGTAATCATCGATGGAACTTCAGATTAGATCGGAATTAAACTGTTTGTTTCGGATACAAATTCCGGAATTAAATTGATTCAGAAGGATACATTTTTTACTATCCGTACCTTCGGCCAGGGCCGGGTAGAAACATATCCTCATTTTAATTTGTTTTCATTTGCCAGATACGAACCGGTTAGAAGTAGATAGAATATTTTCACAACTTATTTTTTATTATCATTTCCCTGATAAGGACCAGATAGACCCAAATAACAGAACAATACATGTAGAGACGTGTTTTTATTTATGAAATGCTCTTATTTATTTTTTTTTCGTTTATACATCACGTAACATGTGACGTGCACGTGATGCCTGATGCAAGTTTAAGTTTAATTTAGAATTTTCACAAAGCCATCTTTTATTTGCATAAGGCAAATTATACTGATAAAACCAGAATGACTTATAAAAGGAATATATTTGCAGACCTTGGTCAAATCCTCAAGTGTGTCAATCCAAATTTTATGCACTAATTTGAATGGTGAGTATTTGTATTAAAATATAAAAGTGCATGTGACTAATATTTTTGGAAAATGATTACTATATTATTAAAGACGTGCCTAGTAACTTCCCAGTGGTAACGACGTTTTTAGGACGTCCTTAAAACGTCCTAAGTCTAAAAACATATAATGTTCCAAAGACGTTTTTAGTACAAATCATCTCACGTTTTCTTTGATTATTTTCACAACATATTTAACCAAATTATTAACATTATGCAACAATTTTCAAAATTATGATCGTGCCCATTGGGCAAAAAGACATTGACATCCTTAGGACGTCCATATGTCAGTCCAATTGATGTCCAAAAAACGACTCATGTTTTAAAGACGTCTTTTGGACGTGAGACGTCTTTAGGACATCATTTGGACTGGCATAGACGTCCTCATGATGTCTTTAGGACGTCTTCATGATGTCAATGTCTTTTTGCACACTGGTATATTGAGACAATAGTTTATCAAACTCGGATTTTTAATGTTGATCATTAAGAAGTATGTGTAAGAAACACAAATTCTGAAAACGTGCAAGAAATCAATATTAACATGTTTTAAAAATTACATATTAGTTGGCCTCCAATGAATAAATAGAGTTTTAACACTTTATCTTATCGAGAATCCACGATTTCCAAAATTTCCTATTTTAAAGAAGAGATATTTCCAACATATCGAACACATTTTTGTCGAAAATCTTATAGGTTCCTTTGGAAATTGAGCAAGTTTGTGTGAATGTATCGAATTAGAAAACTAGTTTCAGACTGTTTTCGTTGTCGAAACGATTACTAATAAAAAGGTTATGTAGAGGTAGAAAATAATTTAAGGGGTTACATCACCCAGGAAGTTTTTTTTTTCGAAAATTTTCTTATTCGTTTAAATGATGTATAAACTATTTTTAGATTTTTTTCGGAAACGCCTCTGAGTTCTTTAAAACGTTTAAAAAGGCCGCTCGACCGCGCGCATAATTATAAGGATAAATTAGCTCTGTTGGTTAGTTTTAGCAGGTATAAGAGAATTATAGTTCTTCAAAATATATATAGATTGTTTATTAAATCTTGGAGATGTCGTAGGACGCCAGAAAAAAAGTTAGAATTGGAGTAAACACGTCGCAAAAAGCTTGATAGTCCGACTTACGCGCTCATTTTATTTAGTTTGTGCGTTATTTTTCAGGATTTTAAATTTTATTTCTGTTTTTGGAACTTTATCACAAATTCTAAAGTATGAGTACGGAGAAAGTATTACTTTTTCGGAATCATGTATACGTGGCCTTCGATTCAAGCTTGTTGTGTCGTGTGAAAAGTGCGGGAATATTTTAATTGACAGCTGTCCGTTAATTAATGGTCATGCTTATGATATTAATAGACGTTTAACGTTTGCTATGAGACTAATTGGTATTCGAAGGCAAGGAATAATTAAATTCTGTGCATTTATGTGTTTCCCGAAACCAGAGTTTCGAAAGTCGTACGATGCAATTTTGCAGAATATTGTAACTGCTATGGAGGCTGTCAAATCTAAATGCCTACAAAAAGCTGCTGAGGAGGAAAAACAGATTTGTACAGAAAAAGGACAACTTGAGGGTTTAACAGTGTCAGGAGACGGTTCTTGGAGAAAACTTGGCTTCACTTCACTCTATGGATACGCAAGTTTAATTGGATGGTATTCTGGAAAAGTAATTGATTTGTGCGTGAAGTCAAAATATTGCAAGATGTGTAAACACTAGAAAAAAAGACAGACACTGCCGAGTATGAAGAATGGTTCGCTTTACACGAAGAGCACTGAATGCTAATCACAATGGGAGTACAGGAAAAATGAAACCCGACGCTATGGTGGAAATGTTTTCTCGATCCGAATCTTTGTATAATATCCGGTACGCATACTACATCAGAGATGGCGACAGCAAATCGCATAAGACATTCAACATGCTAAGCCGTATGGAGATTTTCCAATCATAAAAAAGGAGTGTATAGGTCATGTACAAAAAAGGCTTCGAACAAGACTACGCAATTTAAAAAATGGAGTGAAAAATCTTGGAGGCCGAGGAAAATTAACCGAAAAATTGATAGATGAATTGAGTGTGTACTACGGACTGGCTATACGTCGAAATACTGATTCAGTAGAGAATATGCGCAAGGAAATATATGTGCTACTCTATATCACAAAATTTCAACGGATCAAAAACCTCAGTACGACAGATACCCCGCAGGAGAAGATTCTTGATGCTCTTAACAAAAAGCAAAAGCCTCATATACTCTCGAGATGTACACACATAAACCAGCTATTCCCCTCTTAGTTTTCAATGCTCTTCAAAAAATCTATGAAGATTTAACAAGAGAAGAACTCCTCTACTTATTACATTCTCATCAGAGAGAATGTATTAGATTTGTATAAAATTTGATCCCCCCAGTTTTCATCAAATGTCCACGTTTTGGGACCCCCTGAACCCGAAAAACATGTTTTTACGAATGTCTGTCTGTCTGTCTGTCTGTAGATTTTAGTTTGTTAGCACGATAACTTTCGAAAGAATTGACCGATTGGATTGTCCTTTGGTATACTCTTTTAGTGTCCCAAAATGAAGGTCAAGTTCGTTGGCCAGTCATTTTTTTTAATTTAAAAATTCTAATGACCGATGTTCTTAGTACTCAAAAAGATGAACAATTTTTTTTAATGACTTTTTTGGATAAATAAAAAATTGAAAGACTTATAACATTTTGAAAATCCAAAAAAATGAAATAAAACTTGAATTAGAAGCCAAATAACGCGAGATACAGAGAAAATGATAAGACACATAATTATTGGCCTTAAAAAGATCTACAAGTTCCCCTTGAACCATTTTTCAACAGGATGAGTAGTTTTTGTTTTAATCATGAAAAATAGTGTTAAACAAAGCCGAGCGCGAAGCACGAGTGCCCTGATGAGAATGTGCTACTTAAGGTCGATAGAACCTTAAGTAAATTAGTTTTCGTTCGCATTCCATTTCATTTTGTAGTAATTTAAATTAAAAAATAGGTGCCAGCGCCCGAAGGGCGCAAGCGCGACGTGTGTATGAGAATGTGCCCGCGTAAGCTGTCAAATTTTTATATAATATAATATTATATACAGGGTGAGTTTTATAACTTGAGACATCGAAATTTCTAAAAAAACACGCATTCTACGTGAAAAATGTCCCTAATAAAAACTGGAGTAAGGTAAATTTTTTTGAAATCGATCTTCCCCCTCGAAAATAGAAAGTTTTTGTCATAGACATTTTTTCTGTATAGGATGCGTGTTTTTTGAAATATTTCGATTTCTCAAGTTAAAAAACTCACTGTTATGTCAAGATTTGATTTCAATTTTATATTTAGAATTTGCCCTTTAACTTTATACCTATCTTCCTCGTTTTGCTTAAAAATCTTAAAAGTCTAGCACAGTCTTTCAAGAAATTTGATGTAGGATGAGGATGCCAATGAATTTAACTAATTAAGTTATAAATTTTGTTTATTAAATCTCAAATACAATCAAGGGGTGTAATCTTTCTAACATGAGTGTGGCAGCTCCTTCAGTTTACCAGGTTCTCGGCAGATATCTTAAACACACAAATCTTTTCATAAGTACGCGCTTGACACTTAAAATAGTCTGCAAAATAATAAGTAAAACTCGCCTTATTTTAAGTGGTTGTTTGCGTCGATTGGTCTAGACGTCGACAAACTATTCCTCAATTAAATACTAATTTAAAAAAAATGCTCACAGCCAATCGAAAGGGCGTGAAAAAATCTATCGAAACTATGGTGTTCAAAAATTTTTTTATTGCTATTCAAAGAGTCACAAATATCCGAAATAGATGGTATCTGTACCAAACCATGAAATTCCACCCCTCTCCTTCAGTAAATATTTGCTCAATGAGGAAATTTTTTTCCCATAAACTATCATCCAATCGGACTACAATTTGCCAAAGTTTGAGTTGGATGAAACAAAGACAGATTCTAAAGTGAGTACACTTGACATGAAATCCCCTACATATATATATATATATATATATATATATTGTGACGTGGTATATTTTATACCACGCACATATTTAGTATTTAGCTTTTTAAATTCACTTGTTTCGCGATAAACTCCCAGCACAGAGTGTTGGTTGTTTGCACACAACCAGTCAGCTGATTCGAGCACATGAGCTCTACGAAATCAGCTGACCAACCAGACAACAATCCGGAACCTGCAAGAATTCATTCACTCACACCACAATTAAAAGATGACACTTTTTTATTTGTTGCATATTAACTCTGAGCCACTGGAGCTCAGAGTCACACACACACACACACACATGATCACACTGACGTCCAATCCGCATCGTTTAGGCATGAAGAGGATCCTGGTCAAGGTGCACGGATGTGACTCCCGTGCACAATAACGACCAGGAAGATGACAGCTAATCAGCCGTTCGCCTGCAATTGACCATCTAGCGCGATCTCTGGGACCGGCGTGTCAACTCAAATGATTGGTCGTCGATTAGTCTACTTTTATCTTTAGGAAATTAATTTAGTTTCGCCTTAGTGGCGCTGCCTGTTTC
>UCOH01005897.1:0-12865 GCA_900474275.1 Synergus japonicus
GCTTCACAGCCCTGCTGTCGGACCCCGAGCACACGAATCCGAACGGACCCCTCCTTCTATTATATGGTGTTGAAAGGAGAAGCCCGCCCGAACCCGCGCACCCGGAATCCCACCGCTGAACCTTTCCGTCTTTATTTGACCTACATTTCACAGGGGCCAAAAAACCCCCCGCGAGGTCTACAGCCTCCGAGATATCCCCTCGAATCTGAAAGAAAAGCGGCTTCACGGCGACAATAACGCTCAATGCGCTTGTCCACGTATTCGGTTGAGCTCGAGTTCAGAGAGATCACAACATTACAAAAACACCGAAATACCACCACTCACCGACAATTCCAACGAATCATGCTCATTTTACACTTTCAATCATAAACTTAATCCAAATAAATCTTTTACATTTTGCGCTTTTAACAGATAGGCTACAGAACAAAACGAATAATATATAGATATATAACCAGAGCTGAATTACCCCACTCAAACATAACTCAAAGAGAAATAATACATAATTTACGTTTTTAACAAAACTATTTAAAGGGATTTTAAATGATATTAAAGTTTTAAATGATTTTAGGGAGTTCAAAAGGATTTTAAGATATTTTCAAAGATTTCAAAGATATCAAGATTTCCTAAAGGATTTCAGGAGAATTTAAAGCGATATAAATAGATTTAACATAATTTTAAAGAATGTCAAAAAAAACTCAGGAGAGTTGCAAGATTTTAAATAATTGTAATGAATTTAAAGATATTTCAAGAGATTTTAAGGAATTTAAGGAGATTTCAAGAAATTTTAAGTGATTCTGGCGAATTTAAAAGGATTTTAAGAGATTTTAACTGATTTTATAGGAAGTTTAAAGTGATTTCGAGAGATTTCAAGTGATTTTTAAAATCTTTTAAGTAATTCCGAAAAAAATCATAATACTTTTAGGACTTTTAATTATTTATAGAAATATTTGTAAATATTGTAAGGAATTTTTAATGGAGTTAAGAAATGTCAACGGATTTCTAAAGATTTCAAGTGATTTTAAGGAATTTCAAAACATTCAAAAAAGTTTCAAAATTTTTAAGTAGTTCCCAGATATATATTTTTCCGCGTTTGTCATTAATATACAAATTATTAAATTTTCCAATACAGAAATATAACCATCTTTTATATTTTCAGAAATAATCAAGTTTGAAAAATGTTGGAGTTTCCTATTTTATTTACCCGATGTTTGGTTAATTCCCCAATAATATAAAAATATTTTTATCGAAAATAGAAATGCCGATAAGGGCCTCGTCAGAACCCTATTTCAATTGCGGCAATTTCTGCATAGGGAGAGGTCAGTTCAATACTATAATTTACATAACTAATATCGAATTTTAATATTATTGGTCAATAAGTATTTTCATAACTTTACTAACAGCACTTATCGTTTGTGACGTGAGGACTCTAGTTCGAAGCACTGAAGGAGTTACAGGTTCAACGAGGTAAACCAATATCCGCTCGTGGAGTATAATGAAACTTTACTCGACACCGACAGCTTTAACGATAAACTTCTAACAATGAGGCACCAAAACCCGATTATTCCCACTCAACATCATTCAGGCATCATTTCATTTTCTAAAAACGAATACGTCTCTGATAATAAATTTTATGAAACGTAAAACAAGTAATATCAAAACAGGACAAAGGATTTGTGTCTCAACATCACAACAGTTTATAAAAGATTCATATTTGTGTCTCATAGACTTTTATGACATTTATGACAGATTTCAAATGGATACTTCACGTATAATCTTTCGGTATCTATAATTATGGATGGAAATTTTAAAATATTGAAATTTAAATTTCTATAGGGGTCTAGTGAGGGCCTCACTAGTTTTCCCTTCTTTTATTCTGGCCCTGATGAGGAAAACTAGTCGGGGCCTCAACTAGATCGTAACTCTTTCGTCAATTAGGCCCCGACTAGATGTTCTAGTAGGGACCTAGTGGGGATCGCCCTTCCACAGCCCTATCAAAGAAAGGGTCCTGCTGTGGTCCTTATCAGGTCCCACGATATATATTTTTACTTATAATCGTATATAGTTATGCATTTAAGACGATTTGAAGTAGAAATGCTCGAAATTCGTAAGAAATTTCCCACTAGCGCTAGACAGGGCCTTGACCAGTTTCTTCTAGACTAGAACTTCTGGTCAGGGCCACGCTAGAACCCTACTTGAAATGGGGAAAGATACGGAAATCTCTAAAAAAGGATTCAAGGATTTAAATCCATAAATACTTTTGTTTTATTTTTATTTTTCTAAAGATAAATGAACTAATGTGAAGTATTGAATTGTTCCATCTGAGAGAACAAAAGAAGTTACTGATTTTTAGTAAGTAGATTGAAGACAACATTGTTGCACTGTGAGACCTTAAGATCCGTACCACATCCTCCCATGAATATTACAAATACTCGACTAGAGTATTCGATATCGCCAGCGCGTTCACTCGACTGGTCATCATCCATTCAAAGGAAACCAGCGTCGAGAGATCGGCACAGCGTATCTACATGGACACAGTCCTGGTATAATTATTAGTAGTTATTCGGGTGTAAAGTCTGTAGATCCAGCGTTATACACATAGCTTCGAAGCTACTCAATACCAGTCCTATCGAGATAACAACGCCACTGATTATGTCTCCAAGGCTTTAAATCACAAGAACGAACGTGTGCTACGCGCACGCATTTACGTTTTTTTTCAATATTATATAATATATTTTATTTTATTTCTCTAATTTCTTAAAATCTATCTTAAAATTCGTGAAAATCTCTAAAACTTGCAAGAAACATTTTAAAACCTGTGAAATCGCTTAAAATTCGTGAAAATCTCTTAAAATTTTCAAAAACTTTTTGAGATTCTTTTCCATTCAATGATAGTAATTCAAATCCCTTTTATATCGTTTAAAATCCATTCAAAGTACTAGAAATATCTTCAAATTCCATGAAATCCTTAAAAATTTCAGAAAAATTTTCATACTCATAAATCTTCTGAAATCTACGTTAATATTCATGAAAATCTCAAAAAATTCCTACAAACCTTTTGAAATTCCATGACAAATTTTAAAAGCTCTTAAAATTCACAGAAAAATTCTGGAAATTTTACGATAAAACTTAAAATCTCTTTATATCTTTTACATCCCTTAAAAATATTACATAAAAATCTCATAAAGCTCTTACAAAGTTTTTAAAATCCCTTAAAATTTTACGAAATATTCTGCAATCCCATATAATTCTACAAAATCGTTTTAATATCCTATAAATCTCTAAAATTTCGTAAAAACCGTTAAAAATGCACATAAAAAACTTCAAAATCATTAATCTCTTGAAATCCATGTTAAATTTCGTGAAAATCTCTAAAAACTCCAAGAAACCTTTAAAAACCTGTGATTCTGCTGTGAAATTGCTTAAAATTCCAGAAAATTCTCGAGATTCTTTTAAATTCGATGATAACAATTCAAATCCCATTTATATTGTTTAAAATCCATTAAAAGCATTAGAAATATCTTCAAATTCCTTAAAATCCCTAAAAATTCCAGAAAAATTTTTACTCATAAGTCTTCTGAAATCCACGTTAAAATTCTTGAAAATCTCTAAAAATTTCTAGAGACCTTTTGAAATTCCATGACAAACATTAAAATCTCTTAAAATTCCCAAAAATCTTTATATCTTTTACATCTCTTCTAAATATTACAAAAGAAATCGTATAAAATTCCATTAAATCCTTTAAAATTCTCATAAAATTCCTTAAAATTTCAGGATAATATTTCAAATGCTTTAAAACCTCATAAAACTCTTACAAAGTTTTTAAAATTCCTTAAAATTTCACGAAATATCCTAAAATTCCAAATAATTCTACAAAAAGTCCTTTGAATTTCGTAAAAATCACTTAAAAATCGTTAAAAATGCACATAAAAACCTTCAAAATCATTAATCTTTTGAAATCCATGTTAAAATTAGTGAAAATCTCTAAAAATTTGTCAACTCTTAAAATCTCTTAAAATCATTAAAGATTTCCTCACATTCCATGAAATTCTTAAAAATATCACAAAATCTTTAATAAATTAGAAATATGTCTTAAAAACCCTTAAAATTTGAAGAAAACTTTCGAAATCTTTGTCGATTCTACAAAATCTTTTAAAAGTCGTAAAAAGCTTTTGAAATTTCTCAATAAAATTCCTTATAAAGTTTTCAATTCCTTGTTTAAATTCCACGAAATACATATTGTAATAATAAATACATAAAAGTACCTTGAAGTCCGACTGAAATCTGATCAAATTCGTTTTGAATAGATAGATCTAGAAGTAGATGAAACAAACAAATGTCAGTGGCCGGTAATTATTCAGCAGAAGAGATATTTTTCAAAAATACAAAGTTTTATTCTTGAACTGACTTTATAAGTTGAATAGATTTTTTAATATTGTGGAATATCCAGAGCAGACTTAAGAAAAATTTAATTACACTCTATTCAAAAGAAGAATCGTATACAAAAAAGGAGAAAGAGTGTGAAAGAGCATCGTGTATCGATTTCCGAGAAAAGCCTCAGGCTCTTCTCTGGTATACCAAAAAATTGAGAACTTTTGCTATATTAATCAGTCGTAGAGGGATTTTTATGAGCTTTCTTATAATTTTAAAAGACTTCAAGAGATTTTTCGATTTTTTAAAAGATTCTGTGGAATTTTAAGGGATTTCATGGAGTTTGATTTGATTTTTAATACTCTTAATGGATTTTAAAGGATATAAAAGTGATTTTAATTGTTATCATAGAATTTTAAAGAATTTCAAGAAGGTTCTGGAAATTTTAAGTGATTTTCACAAATTTAAAGCAATTTCGAAGGTTTTCGTAACATTTTAAGTTTAAAAGGATTTTTGAGATACATACAATTTTTCTGATACATAGTTTTAAATGAATTTAAGGGATTTAAAAATATTATCATGGAATTTCCAGGAATTTTAAGAGAATTCAAGAGATTTAAATAATTTTGAAAAGACTTTATAGTATTTTTACAGATTTTATTCAATTTTCCAAGATTTCGAATAATTTTACAGGATTTAAATAGACTTTTCAGATTTTTAAGAGATTTTATGGAATTTTGAGTAACAAGGAGATAAAAAGAGATAGACGTGGATATAATTAAGAGATGAAAAGGAAAGAATCTTGTCAGAGAAGAAAGAGACTAACTTTGAGTGTAAACAAGGTGTATTTTCTAAGCATCTAATACTATTAGATGAATGTATAAATCCCGAACTACTCAGAGGAATAGTATTGAATTTGCATAGCGAGTTCTTGGTCCGCGCTGTACATGGGTGTACAAATCTCATGAATAGTAACGAGAAGCATTCTAGAAATATCCGGTACGTAGAGAAGTGTAGCCTTCAAAAGGTGTGCAAACTCTGAATCGCGCTACCGAAAGCGGATTGTACAATAAGAGAATAATATTCTGGTATTAATGCCTTTAAATTAATTTCCATTTCGCCCAGAACTTTATTGTAATTGGTATATAATTTCACTATTTCACACGTTTCACTACTCTAGAAATTTTACTATTTAACCATTTTAGCCTAATATTAGACTATAATTACCCCAAGGTCAAGAAATCCTCTAATTGCATAATTTGCAGGAGTAAAAATGGATGCAATCTGGCATCGTTCAGTTTTCTTGTTTTACTCTAATGAAAGAGGAGTTTTTTCCAGAAATAACATTTCTCAGAGAAGAATAAATGTTAGCGCTGTAAATTCATCCCTTTGTACCCTCAAGAATATATTATATCCCGGGGTGAAACTTTTTTTTACTGCTTATAAGTTCGACACGAAACGCTTTGTCGACACCTCCCTGTTATATATGTGGACTACGGTTTATCAGGATAAAACTCTTAATCGCAATTGGTTCCACAGCCAATGGAGGCGACTTTAAATTATAGTTGTCTGGACCAATCCAGGATTCTGGAATAAGTAAGGTAACTTTTCCATTAAAGTCCATTTAATTACCGCCACCCATTTATCAGGCAAGGCAGAAAAACCCGAAGGAACAGAAAAAAAGAAAATGGGTTAATGCTGTGAAAATATTTGGATAGCGTCTATGCTTTTGAAGGCTTCGCTATAAGTAATCGACGATTAATACGTACTTGAACTCGGAACAGCTAAAGACTAAATACAAAGTACGAAAGCAATCATCGGTCAAAAAAAGTGGTGAATAAAACATCTATCAGAAATGAAACTGGATGGTAAATTGCTTTTAAAGTCCTTTCCAATTCTGTGAAACCTTTGAAATCTCTTAAAATTTCTCGAAACTTCACAACAAAATTTAAGATTCTTTAAAATCTCTTAAAATTTTCAAATTCCCAGAAACTTCTTGAAATTCTTTGAATTCTACAATAATATTTCCCATATATCCTTTAAAATTCATTTAAATTATTAGAAATCACATCAAATTCCATGGAATCCTTTAACATTTAAAAAAATCTCCAAGAAATTTGTAAAATGTTAAATATTTCAAAAGTTATTGCTATTCCTATCTTAACCCTTTGCGGCACACATTTTTCTAAGAAACAAATTTTACAGTCACACGCACCTGATTACGAATCCGGAGTCAGATTTCCAAAATTCAACATTCAAAATTTCCAAAAATCTTAAATTCTGACATCCTGGATTTTTCGAAATTGAATATTTTGAATTTAGATTCAGATTCAGAGATGAAAATAAACACCTCAAGAACAGGGTTGAAAAAAATACACTTTTTGTATTGGGTTTGTTCTGAGAAATACTGCATTTTAGAGTTTTTTAAACAAATAAATAGAGTTTATAACTTATACAACATTGTAGAAAATTCTGAAAAATACTTTAAGGTGGACTCAACACAAAAAAAAATTTCCGTTCGAATCTACAAGACAGATTAGTGGAAAATGAATTTCTCCATGATAAAGCACCAATTTGGATTATTTGTTCATATATATTATTTTTATAATTAACAATTAATGACGGATAACATTCTTTTCACATTCATTTATATCCTAGAGATTTAGGAAAAATAAAAAACCCGGTATTTGTTCTTAAAAAAGTAGTTAAAAAAATGTAAAACCATGGATAAAAAGGTGGGACGTTGAACGTCCCACTATGCCGTAAAGGGTTAAACTAGGGGCCCTCCAAAAAATGTGAATACAAGTCCAAGAGATACACAGCTGCGCATGCGTGATATATTTTGGTAAAGCTAGGTAAAGCTTGCTCTTATTTACAAGTCCGAGGTACAAGTTTATTTTAGATTTGTTACGATGAAGAGAAAACAAAAAATTTTCATTTGACAAAACCCTGAAATCCAAATAAGGTGCTTCAGTAGCAGAAGGCGCACAAAACTTGCTTGCAAATCTTTCTCTATCGTCGTGAATTTGTATTAGCTCCAGAAGAAGAGAATGCGATATGTGATATTTGTATTTTTATTGTTAGTTTGTACGTCAAAGTATGGTTCCCAGTTTACAAAAAGGAGTCATTGTCTGTCTAAGCTTCAAGATTTGTAGTAAAGACAATTTGATTTTCGCATTTTTCTCGAAAACAGTTAGTCATACGAAAAAAAGTCATGGATAATAATGTGTGCATTTTGAATAGATCTAAAATTCTACAACTTTTGTATAAAACTTTTTTTTGCATAATTAAAATTTTGCAAAATAAATAAATAAAATTGTTTTTTCTTAAATTATATGGTTTTTTAACGTTCAAAGACTCAGGGGCACCCTTTCCCTTAGTCCGATTAAGCTCAAATTTTACAGGAATTATTTCTACATAAAATTGAACTAAAATGGGGGATAGCACGAAAAAAATTGCAAAAGATTTTTGGCCAAGAGTAAATAAGAGCTACCCTAACTGACATATAAGTGAAAAATCGAACAAGTACGATCGTAATCTTGAAAGATTTGGGTATTAGATATAACAAAACTCTAGGGAGTCTGGAACGAGAGTGAGAGTGAACCCAAACAGCGTTCGAGTCAGTAAAATCTGATTCCGGGCGTTAGCTGTATCAGGAATCGAACCCTTGGCCGCCGGCTCGAAGCCCGATACGCTACCACTGCGCCATGGAGTTTGGGTACAAGAACGGTTATGGCTATCCTCTTCTAGCACCAGTTTGACGTCACTCGTCGATCAGTCTATGGAGAGGAAGGGGAATTTGTGTGTGACGTGCCTACATCACGTCACACCTGGAAGTGGGGAAAGGGAGGCATCTCAGTTACGACCCTCGTAACAAACTTCTTTTAAGCTGCGCTGCTAAGATCGATCAGGGAGATGTCTCCACTCTACATCATGCAGTTAAAAGAGAAAATTCAACTGTAGTCAAACTCATCTTGAAGCAAGCTGCTAATATCGATTACAGATGTGCACCAGAAAAAATGTTGAATCTTATTCATGATAATTATGTCAGTCCACCTCCAAAAACACCTTTGGAATGTGCACTAAAGTTAGGGGTGTAGTCTAGTCTGATCACTTTCGAAAAATCAATTTTTCTTACATTTTTCGAATGTATACGTATCTATGTACATGTATATGAATATTGCATTAAAGTTTTATGAATATCCGAGGAAAATAAGTCTATTTTTTTTCAACCCAAACGTTACTATCTAACGGCGCGAACATGTTAAAAAAACTTTAAACGCGTTTTTCTCAAAACAACGTTTTTTCAGACGCCCCACACGATTTCTCCGGAACCAGTGGGTCGATCCTTTTGAAATTTTTACCACATACTCTACACATAAGTACTCACAAAATTACCTGTTATCGTGTTAAAATTTTGATTTTTATCATATTTTTTTTTTTTACAAAAAACAGCGAAAAAAAACACTTTTTTCAATTTTTTGACTTTTGTTAAATAAAATTGACAAAATTAGTCACAAATTAATATCCATAGGTCATTTTGTAGCCACTGTCATACCGAATCCAAAAAACTTTAGGCTTTTTTTCTGATAAGTCGTTGTCGAGATATCGTGTGGGAGCCAACCTGCCTCCAAATTATGGCGTTACGTTCAATGGCGAATTTAAAAAAAAAAACATTCGAAAAACTGAATAAAAAAATTTTTTTAGCAATTTTAAGACTTCATGGGATTTTGCGAATTTTAAGTGATTTTTAAAAGTTTTAAGGTATTTGAAGGGATGTCTCTAAATTTCATTGGATTTTTAGATATTTTAAGGGAGTCTCTCATGTAACAAACGTTTTTTTACACTTTTTTATGAATTTTTTGTGAAGAATAATACAGGCCAAATTGTCTGGTTTTTTGAGGGTATATTTACGAACTATTCAACACTCATTATAAATTTTTTTACGTTAAAATGTACAGTAAAATCGACTATAGACATCTGGATTGACATCCGTGTCAAAAAAAAGTTGGTGGCTGGTCAACACGATTCTAGCTGTTCTATTGATCTGAAATTAAAAAATCACCAACCGTTTTATTTGGTAGATCTGTGGCAATCGTGTAAAATAGAATTGTGTCAAAATTTTGAATATTTTTTTTTGTGAGCTGTCAAACATAAAAACACGATTTTCATCATATTTTTTCTGTAATTTTTTAAATAAAAAATAAATAAATATAGATATCACAATAATTTTGTGATATCGTGTTGACCGATGTGAAAAATGACGTTTTGAGAAAAACTCTTTTGAAAGTTTGGGTATGAATGAAATACAAATTTTTTCCACTTCGTAACGAATACGAAATCCTTTGCCAAAAATCCTTTCACACACACATTCTAGATGTATTTAGGAAGCGATTTGTGCAAAAAAATCGATTTTTTTTAATCATCACATGAGACGACTCCCTTAAGGGTTTTAATGGGATTGAATGGGACTTTGAATAATTTTAAGGAATTTGAAAGGATTTTACTAATTCATTGAGATTCCTAAAATTACACTAGGAATTACAAATTTTTATATTTCAAAAATTAAAATCTAAATTATTTTGCATACTTTTGAAATTCCTTAATTTTTCCAATCCTACATTTTTTTGGGGAAAAATTATGATATTTTAAAGGATTATAAAGTAATTTTAAGGTATTTGACCATATGGACTTTTAAGTAATTTGAGAATCTTTTAGACATTTTGCGAAATTGTATAGAATTTTAAGTAATTTTCAGAAATTTTACAATGCTTCATAGGATATTAAGTTATTTTAACGAATTAATGGATTTCAAAGTATTTACGAGATTTCCTTGGATTTTCAGGAATTTCATGGGATTTTAAATAATTTTATAGAATTTGATGATATTTTTGGAGATTCCAAGTAATTTTAAGCAACTTTAAGATGATTTATGAGATATTAAGTAATTTGCAGAACATTTATTTTCAGAAATTTTAAAGGATTTAGAGAGAATATATATTGGATTTTCAAGAATTTAAAAGAATTCAACAAAATTTCATAGAATTTTGAAAAATTTTAAGATATGTAATGATATCATGAGATTTTGAGTAATTTTAAGTAATTTTGAGGAATTTGACTACATTTTGAATCTCACATTTTTTGTGGGAATTTGACTATATATTTTGTGGAATTTTAAGTAATTGTAGAAACTTTTAGACATTTTACGAAATTTAATTAAATTTTAAGGTATTTTAAGAGATTTAATGTGATTTCAGGGTCTTTCTAGACATTTTATTAATTTATTAATTATTTTTCAGAAATTTTAAGGGATTTTACCAGTTATTGGTGTTTTATAAAATCTAAAGAAATTTGAAGAAGCGAAACATCTAATAAAGAGTTTTCATTGGATTTTCAGATAATTCAAAATATTTATCGAGATTTTGTGGGATTTTAAATTAGTTTAAAGGATTTAACGATATTTTGTATAATTCAAGAATTTAAAAGAACTTAACGAAATTTTATGAAATTTTGAGTAATTTTAAGAGATATAATGAGACTTTATGATATTTTGAGTAATTTTGAGTAGTTGGAAGGAATTTCACCGGATTTGTCCATATTTTGTGGAACTCTAAGTAATTCTAAGGGATTTTACGATGTTTAATGGGATATTAAGTAATTTTAAAGACTTTGAATGGATCTAGTAGATTTTACAAAATTTCAGTGGATTTTCAGATTTAATGAGACTTTATGGGACTTTGAGTAATTTTAAGTGATTTTCAGAAATATCAAGTGAATTTACAAATTTTAAAAGAATTTAACTAAATTTTGAAAGATAATAAAGGTATTTGAAAGAATTTTATAAAACTCATGAAGATTTTTGAAATTAGATAAAGAATTACAACATTTTATGTTTCAAGAATTAAAAATTCTCAATTATTACTAGTTTTATAAAACGTTGATATTTGACGTTTTCTTGCAATAACTTCTTTAAAAATATAATAAAACTTTTCTTCTCAGAAAATCAATAGTTTAAGAATCAAATATTATGAATAATAATTCCGCAGAATATTTTTTTAATCCTAATAAGGTATTGACCAGTTTTTCCATAGGTGGGATATTTACTAGGGCCATTTTCGGGTAAACTGGCCAGGTCCTGGCCAGTTTTCCTTAAACAGGACAATATTCTGTCAAAGTGTTACAAGCCTTCTATGGGCCTTACCAGTTAACCCGGTTAGGGTCACATCAGAAGTAGGGAAAACTGACCACCACCCTGTCAGGTTCCCATCAAAGTTCTGCACAGGAGCTTGAATCCTACTTTGACAGTTTAAAATTGTTTTACTGAAATCAATTATATGGATAGAAAAATCGTAGTCACCATCCAGGTAATTTTCTAAGAACGAAAACTAAAACTAAGAACGAACTGTGGAAAATCGAAAAGAGCGTGATGCTTTTGTAATTTCACCTTCTTACAAAAAAACCAGTCTCGTATATTAAATACTTTGAGCCCGGGGGGTTTGAAGGTCTTCGTTCTAATTCTTCACTAGCAGGATTAAGTAAAACGCTTGGCATTTCTATTGTAGAAGCAACAGGTGACGCTCTATGTAATTTTTAAGCGGAGTTATTAAGCATCTTCGTAGCGTGTGGAGTGTGGACATCCGAGTGATTCACTCAGGTCCATTGGAACTTGCAAACTGCTTCAGAGAAAAATTCGAATAAAGTTTTGTCAAAATTTTATTTCAAAAGATTGATTCAAGGAAATTACACCGAAAAATATTGCAGTTGTCACATTCCCATCTCTTTATAAATAGGGCGAGGGGTAGGGGGTGAGTAATTTTTCTTTCTACCAGATAGGTATGATATTTTGCCATAAAAGCGAATCTGAAACTTTAAAATATTTTGTCACACTCCCTAGCCCCTATTAATATCCAAGTATGGGGTGTGACTTGTTTCAGATTTGAAGGAAAATATTTAAAACTTTACGGAATATATTATACTATTCCGAAAAAGGGAAGCTTTTACTAGAATTTGAATTCGCTTCTTCAAGCTTTAGAGCTGAACCGGTGATGTAACGCCACGAGGAGGCAGACTAAGATGAATGCTTAGCGGATAATCTATTAATGGCGGAAGTCGTCCAGGTGCGCTTAGAATGCAGGGAGCTTAGCGTGCTTGTGCAGGGATTGCAGTTGGCTGCCTGCCAACTTGCTAAGTGGTCCACGTTTTCTAGATAGTAGTCCTATGTAGGCCTTCAACTATACCTACTCTGATACAGGTGCGTTGATCAAAACCTGTGGTTGCCCTAATTCTTGATTTCAAAAAGCAAAGAATGCCGAATTATTTTTCGTATCTCAAAATTATATAGTGAATAATTAATTAAAATTAATCAATGAAAGTAATGTTGTCCCCTCTGTATTAGAGTATTTCATCACTTCATTCCTTTAATTAAATAAAATCGAAAATAGTTTTTAAATAATATAATATAACATAATATAATATAATATAATATAATATAATATAA
>UCOH01005898.1:0-160138 GCA_900474275.1 Synergus japonicus
TATATATATATATAAAAATATTATAAGTAAAGATTTAAAAACGCAATTATTCCTGTAAGAAATTTCAGGTACAAGCGAATAGATACTAAAAATATTGATACAAATAGAAATAGGGATCATCAATCCAGTGATTCTTTTTTCTATAAAAAAATGTTTATCGTAGATAAGTTAAAGAATGAAAATGCCGTTTTTGAAAGTTGATTTATGGGTGGGTCTAAAAGTGGAGTGAGATATTGACAGAGAAATGTAACCTCTGCTCTAGTATGATCTGATATACTCCCTTGGGAGTCTTGTGGCCATGTTTAGTCCATTTACACCCTTCACAGGAGGGCAACGTATTTTCGTGAGTCAGCACCTCTTGAGAAAGTTACAAGAGGAATGGCCATTGCCAACCTGTCAGTTCAAATGCGAATTAATCATCGTAAATGCGTTTAGTTAACGATAACTCGCTTCGATAATATGCTTTTATTCGAATATTTGAGCCACCAATATAAAAAAGCCACAAACTAAAAAAGCCCTTTAATCGATTTTTATTTCTGCTTATAATTCATTTAATTCAAGAATTCTGAAAAAAAAATATATATTCAAACAGATATTTTATTTTATTGCTTTCAGTAGTCTCTCATTTTTTAGCACAGAGATATAAAATATACCCATTGTAAAAGATAACATACGTTGATTGGATTTGCATTATCACAAAAGGGTTTTATTACTTTCTTTACCGTCATTTTTCTCAAGCTGTTTTATTTTACTGTTTTATTTTCTCACTATTTTCAGTTCTCGAATATCAGATTTCTTAAAAATGCATATTATCAAAGAACTCAGCTTTTTAAATTCTCTACTTACTATTCAAAATTCAAATCGCAAGGTATATAATTTTTCATCTCAAATCGTAAAACTTGTCAATGGCGTTGCCGTTCTTCAATGTCACTATTTATTTCGCAGGACAATGACATCCATATGCATTTAAAAAATTGATTTATTTATCATGTTCTGAATACATTAAATGTACATAATTTTTACGAGAAAAACGTGCATCATAAAAATGCTTACATGAGAAATGATTCTGGTAAAAATATTTTTATAATATAAAAATCATATATCAAATTTGTAAAATCCTATTTTGCAAATAGAATACGACAAAAATTCTGTCGCAAATTTATTCTACGTCTAACTTCTGCTGAAAATTGATTCTAATTGGGAAATTGAAATCTGCTATCGGGTTTATCTTTCGAATTCATTGCGTTCAGATGTGAGAAAAAACTTGATATAACTTTTTTTTTCATTAGGTTCGATCCGTGCACTAGCAAATCACCTCTATTTTTCATCCTTTCGAGTGTTATCAGAGCTCACGCTCCTCTAAAAGGTTTTAATTTTTTTTAATTTCAATCTGAATTATCAGAGCTTCGAAAATTAATTTTTCTCGCGAGATTTCTCAGATATTTCCACATGGAATAGATGAATATTTTAACGTTAAATTTTTTATCACTCAAAGTAAAACTAAATCCAAATCCAAACTAAATCGTTTCTCCAATTAGAGAAAATTTGATATTGAATAAAACGAGATTAAGAATAATATAAAATAATCTTATTATATTATTAGCTCTCTATTAGGAGTTAAAATTCAATTAGTTGACTTGAGTACATTTATCACGTGAGGAAAAGATCCTGTCATATATGAATTTCTTTATTGAATTTTCTCACCCCTAAATTGCTGCTGGAGCATCAGAACAGCAGCCGTCGCGTAATTCTGAGACAATTTATTGTCGTTGCTTTACGGCCAGAATCGAGCGTTCATGCTTTTTATTTTATTGGTCAATAAATCCCCCTAAACATTCTCTATAAAGTGGGCGGGGAAAAAAGGTAATGTACGAACTACAAGCAGATTCAAAATTTTATTTCAACTGACTGTAACAAGTGAACAAGTCAAGCGAGAAATGGGAATGCTAATAATTATGAACCACGAGTTGGACTCTTCTTTCGTCGGAAAGAGAAAACCCTCGACCTCGTATGAAGAAAACTACGAGAGGCAAACTTTTGGCCTGAAGCTCAAAGCCAAGAACAACTTTGATTGCCCGAAAGTTTGCTAGATACCCAAAATTAGCTATATAGCTAGTTTCACCCACACATTCCTTCTCCAACACAGGCGATTGTTTTATCCTTGCCTTTTTCAACTTCCAGTACAATGCACATTTTTGGGAATAGTTTTTCTCTCGCTAATTACACAAAAGCAAGCTTCACGAAAGCTTACTGTTATCCAAAAGGAGAAAAAAAAATCTTGTATAAATTTTGGAAATAAAATCGTTTATTATCTTCCTGTATATTCGTTTTCAGGCCAAATTGATCTTCATTAAAATTACTCTTCGTCCCCTTTTTTATAGGTCTATATCACGATTTAAGCCACAATTTTATAGGCAGGAAGTTAAGCGATAATGTCAGATAAAATTCGTGCACTTATCTCCTGTTTATTTTTAGATTTTTAGCTATTGGTCCTTATAATCCTATTTTCTTTTCAATTAAATTTCAATCTCTTAAGTTCATTCAATCATTTTAAATCTCTGACTTCTTTTTGAAATCTGACTTTTGAAAACTTCTGACTCTCCTCGAAATTCCTTAAAACTACTTTCTCTAATTATATTGAAAATAACTAAGATTAATCTTGTTTGAAGATTTTGATATATTTTATTTTATATACCTATATTGTTTATTAATTTATGTGATAAATTATTAGGTAACATGTATAATATTTGGAGAATTAATAACTTGAGATGTAATTTAGGGTAGTTGTTTATATTTCATGGAGGATAATTATATTAACTAATATTAGAGCTATTGGTGGTTTAGTAATTTAATGGGAAAACTCTTGAAAATCCTTAAATTTTCACTGTTCCCAAAACCCAAAATTTTTATTTAGCAATTTTAGAGAAATTTTAAAGAGATTTTAAAGAATTTCAAAAATTATAAAAGGATTTCAAGAGATTTATAGTAATTTTAAAGAATTTCAAGGGATGCTAAGAGATTTCGATTGATTTTAGGAATTTAAAAAGAATTTTAAGGAATTTTAAGAGACTTTAAGATATTTCGAGATATTTCAAGGGATTTGAAAATATTTGAAGAAATTTGAAGATATTTCAAGACATTTACAGAAGATTTAAAACTTTTAAAAGAATTTCAAGTAATTTTAAAGGATTTCATTTGATTTACTTCTCTACATTAAAATTTTAAAAATTTCAAGTTTTTTTTAAATCCATTTCTCTGTAAATATATTGAAAATAACTAAAATTAATCTTGTTTATAAGATTTTGATATTTTTTATTTTATACCTATATTGTTTATTAATTTATATGATAAACTATTAGGTAACACGTATAATAGTTGGAGAATTAATAGCTTGAGATGTAATTTAGGGTCGTTGTTTACGTTTATATGAAGGATAATTATATTAACTAATATTAGAGCTATTGGTGGCTTAGTAATTTAATTAAAATGGGAACAATTAAAACTAGCTTCTCGCATCGTATCCGCACCCTTATACCTTCCTCTATTTAACTGCAATCACCCCTTATTGCCATCCTCAGAATATCCCTACTGAAACTCAGCTCTTTACACACAAAACGCCATAACGATTATTAATTTGTAACGTTTATAGTCAGCTAAAATTTCAAGATATCCACTAGATTATTAATTAAATATCCTTTGCATAAAAAAATACACGTATATATATATACAATTACTTAAAAAGAATTGCGTTGCATTTCGATTATAGATAGAATAGATAAAAAATTCTTTCTCTCTTCAAGATATTTTTTTTCAAGCGAAACTCCGCTTTAACTAAGAATACTGAAAAAGTATATTTTCATATAGAAGTTGTTAATTTCACTGTGTTTCCCTCCAGTGAGAAAAACAAGTTTAACTTTCGTTGCCCAACCGCAAGAAAAATTCTCGTTAATCTCGATTGCATAACAGAATGCGTTCATTTATCACCATTGAAAAATAAATTGCTTGTAACGAAAGATAATTGAGCTTCTCTCTCTCTCTCTTTCTCTCTCTTTCTCTCTCCACTGTAATACTGCGATTCCAGTTTTTCCAGGCGTCTACATTTTATATTAAAATTCACACAATTGCCTTGGGACAATTCAATTTTATTTCTCGCTTCGTCAGCAGCTTGAAAACGTACAATGAAAAATAAATCATTCGTATATTATATTTAAAATGCATCGTTCATGCGTGCATTCAACATTTGCAGATTTTGATGACTAAACTATTTTTAAACCACTTGCATCGCAGTGGAGCATATTTTGTATTCAAGCTTCAAACTTTGTGTCAAATTTCAAAATTTCTACAAGGGAATAAAAGAAAAACAAAAAAAAAGTATCTAATTTGGAAACAGGTCTATGGAGTCTAATATTGGATCGGGCTCAAATCTATTTAAATAACGAATTTGCACCCTTAGGCTGAATTGGTAAAATCAACTTGAATATGGAATTTTTTCCAAGTTTTTGTCTTTCCTTTTTCTCTGGTCGAAAATAATTGGTCGTTAAAGTTTGCTTCAATCCTCCTTCACTTTATGTATATACATACCTATATATATATTACAAGAGTACTTCGGATACTTCATTCAGAATTGAAAACTAATTTTACAATTTTAGTTATCCATTATTCTTTCATGAAAATTCTTCCATTGGTAGAAACTGTCAAAAGTTTTCAAATGGAGATATTGTTTTTCTTCCATTGGAATCAATTCTCGTTTATATTTCATAAATATATTATGATATATATTGTATATTTCATAATTGGTATTCAATATTCTTTAAGAATTTCTTCTCAATAACAGAACTACTCGAGACATTCATTTAACTTTATTGTAGGGTCTGATAAATTAAGTTTTTAAAGAGAGGAGCTTTCTAACTTCTTAATGTGAATAAGAAATCTTATTATTTAGTATATGAAAGGACGTTTCTTGTTGCTTGCCAATAAGTAAATATATCTATTATAAATAAATTACAGTCAATAAAACTACTGTAGATTTTTTTTAGTTAAAAGGCTAGCTTTTTTATTGACCTCGTTTTGGCGAATAACAATAGTATCTCTCAAATGTGGATATATTGAATAAGATATATGATAGTCAGGGCAAATCTTCAACTTCACCCACGATTTTTCCAAGAGTATAATGGCGCAAAACCTTAGAGTGACTTTCTCGGAAGAAACGGAAATTGAGTTGGTAGCATCACCGACCTACCCTTCTGATAAATTCTACACATTCTGCAGAGACAGTTCATAACTTCTGAAATAGCTCAGTTAACGTCCTTAGTACTGATGGTTCAGTCCTGTAATAAAGTTATGTCAACACAATCTGTGTCGATGAAGTAACAAGAAGCTTTTTGAGTGGAGAATAAATGAAAATATCAGATGCAATCTGAAATAAATCCAGTTACCTTCCAATCCATATTCTCAATACTATAATTAATTAAAAATCAATCCAAATTACTTTCAATTATTTTTAATCCGTAGATCCAATCAAAGTGAATCTGAAACTAATATTTCAATTTTTTGTTACAGTGTGATCCAGGAGTGGCAGTGGATCGTTTTTTTCACGCGATCTACTCGTCAAACAGAAATAATTTAATGCCTCTTCTCCTTGGTACGGCATGTTCGGAAGTGTCAGAAACTTTGGCAAAAATTGTTCCGTACTGGAATGTCGTTCAAGTTTCTTTTGGATCAACAGCACCTGCTCTTTCAGATCCAAATGAATTTCCACTTTTCATCAGAACAGTCGCTCCTGACTCAAGTCACAATCCTGCAAGAATAGCTCTGATCAAACATTTCGGTTGGGACACAGTCACGGCTTTTTCACAAAACGGCGACATGTATGCTTTGGTAAATAAATTTATGAAACATTAACTGCTGATGTAGTCCAATTAGAGCCATTATTTTAATTAAAAGACTTTTAATTGAATGTGCAATTCAATTAATTGGGAATAAGAAGTAAATTAGCAAAATAAATCATGATTTGAGTCCGCTTTAAATTCATGTTTAAAAGTTCTAATATTATCTATAATTTATTGCTTAAGGGTGTTGAAGCCAAGTTCTAATCTAAAAATGCGATTTCTTCATTTTACTCAACAAATAATAAATTCGTAATTTTTTTCTCGTTTTATGCAAAAATGATCAAAATTCAATATTTTTTCCCTCTGTACGCAGTCTTATATTTGAAAAAAGATTAGCGCTACAGAGCGAAAAACTATTTATCTATAATTTTTATTGAGTAAAATGGAGAATGGAATTTTGGGTCCAAGGCCCTTAAGGCTACTATTTTTCCATTTTTGGAAGCCTATTTAAAATTGTTTTTTGAGGTAAAGCAACCTGATTTTTTTTAATTCAATATAATGTAAATAAAACATTTTTTTAAATGCACAAATTTCCGATAGAAGAAAAATTCTACTTTTTCTATATGGGATTCACGTTTGTGAGTTGATAGGGGTAGCTTTACTGACCTAACCATTGGAAATGCTTTGCATTCCCATCGGGGAATTTAGCATGTCCTCCTTTGCAAGTCGAAAGGTCACCGAGGGCTGAATAAAGCCACCAGTTGGATTCTGAACAGATGCGAATCATGCTTGGTCGAAACTTTAGAAATTTGTTCTCTTTTTCTTCTTTTTCATGTATTCTCGTCTCGTTTTGTTACAGGCAGTGAACGATCTAGTCACGGAATTAGAACAAGCAAACATCACGTGCACCGCGACTATCACGTTCGCTGAAAATGATTATAAGGAACAACTACGAACCCTCAAGGTACGATGAAGCTGATGAAAGGCACTTTTGAGATAGAAAAAAGCTGAAATCTATTGATTTCCTCTCTCATTCAATATTATTTAAAAAGTTAGAAAACTGTTCAAATTCTTTCAAATCATCAATCATTTCGTTTTTAGAAGTCAAAAACATATTTTCTTTAATAAAAAATTTACAGGACTTGGATACGAGGATAATCATTGGCAGTTTTTCGCCTCGGTTAGCACCGCACGTTTTTTGCGAGGTGAGTTGGATTCATAATTACCTTTTAATAACTTTTTAAGCTTCCTAGATAATATTGATTTAATTCAATAGTTAAAGTAAAATTTTACAACGTTAATCAAATTTCTATCAAAGAATATGGAATTTACGTACTAAAAGCTCACTTCAAAATTAAGTTCAGCTACAAAGGGAAGCCCCTTGATTAATTATATTAACGTTCCTGGGGTCATTTTCATTTCATGGCTGGATTATTATAACAGTAACAAATGTGTTATTCCCTGCCAATTCAGATTGCAGGATTAAATAACATAAAAGCATTAATAATAATCACTTATTTCTGGTGCTTTTTAACTGTTATTGAAATATTTTGCTTCTGGTACATTTCTCTCTTTCGAAATGAGCACCTGAGGGAATAAGCGTTAATTGTCGGTTGTGTCAAAATATACATATTCGAAAAAGACTAAAAAGCAAAATTTGTTCGATGCTTTTCCCAATAGCTGCAGAACAAGGTCCTAAACTAGGTCAAATATAATTACTTCGCCCTGTTTCGTTTCCGGTATACTCTTTTTTTCATTTCTGTTTTGCTTGTGATTTCGGTTCTAGAAAATATCGAATTTATGTTTTTTTGCAGGAATTGAACGTTCTTTACACTGTGCGACCAATTTGATGAAATCAAACGCATTTTCTCATTGCCAGACTCACAAAGAAATGAGTTTAAATTTTGTTGGGGAAAGGAGTTGATTAGAATTAAAAATACCATATGAGCTTCTGATTTGACACAGTTGATCCACAGAATTATACAATCTCATATACGTTCCTAGAAATTCTATGAAATATCTTACTGGAAAACTAGCAGCATTTTAGCCAAAGTGAAAAAAAGAATGAAATTACACACACTAAAGCATTTGCTCGATCCAATAACCAAGCAATCACCAACCCATTGACATCTAGATATCGAAAGCTATTAGATTATACTTCTACTCACGACCACCAACATAATGGCTCACGTGAGACAAATCGATTAATCGTAATTCTTTGTTGATACAATTTGATTCTATAAAAATGACAGAACGCGGTGCTAGGAATTAAACGCTCAAATTTGAAAGGGGTAAATTTTAAATAATATCAGGCATCACAGGTCCTCGCATATTTACCTCTTTTTCACCTATTTCGAAAATTTATCACCTTTTTTATTTAATAGAGTTGAATCATATGAAAAATAATTGACACAGGAATTATAGGATAGTTCATTGAAATAAAATAATTTTAGTCGTTTGAAATTCTTTCAATTATTTTTAAGGATGTTGGAGCCAAGTTCTAATATAAAAATTCGATTTCTTCATTTTACTCAACAAATATTAAATTTGGAATTTTTTCCTTCTATAGAACTAATTAATTTTTAACTAGAATTATGCGTACAAAGCGATAAAATATCTAATTCAAATATTTTAAAAAGAAAACGAAAATATTTAATTTTGAAGTTAGATTTTGAATTCCTCGTTTTATGCAAAAAGTATCGAAATTAAATATTTTTTCGCTCTGTACGCAGTCTTATATTTAAAAACAGATTAGCGCTACAGAGCGAAAAAATATTTATCTATAATTTTCGTTGAGTAAAATAGAGAAATGAAAGTTAGAGCTTAACATTTGGGTCCGACGCCCTTAAAAACAATTAAAATTCTTCGAACTCATTTTGATATTGAATTCTTTAAAAATTTATTCAATCTGGATAAGTATAAAGTAAGCGAAAGTTTATTATGTCCACATAGTTTTCTGGGTCGTTGAATATAGATATTTGCGAAGCAAATCTGTTTCATTTACTTGTATCGAATTCAATTTTCTGTCACAATACCTTTGACCACTCAGGCGGTGAAATCAAGTAAAACAATGGCAGAGATTGCGGTAAACTATCGACTCTCGGTTAACGGTTAAGTTGAATAAACAATTTGATTAATAATCATACCAGCAGGTTGATTATCATAACAGATTCAAGTACGACACTTGACGTATCAATGATTATTCAACTAAGTTCATTGTCAGAAAAAAAGATTCTTGAAAATGGAGAAATGTTGTTAGACGATTTAAAGAAGGGAACCCTTACAGTAAAGTATAAAATCGTGCTTCTATAAAACGAGAGAGTCTTTCGTTTGTCAATATGTTCTCTGTGAATGAAAATCGAGAGTTGTTAGTGGTAAGTGGTTCATCTCCAATGGACAAGTTTATTCAAGCCGATAGTCACTTTTTTATCCTTTCTCAGGGAATTGGAACTGAGAAGCAGCTTTTTACCAAACATAAACGTCCTATTTTTCAGCCTTTGCTCGTAAACGACTCTTAAAGTACCTTTACCTGAGTGAGTGGACTATTACGTCGCTGAAAGTGCGCAAAAAGAAAGGGAGAAAACGATAGGGAGGTTGGGAAAATGGCGATGAAGAGGCACAGGGATAACAGAAAGCGATATACACATACATATATATTTTACAAAAGCCCAGTGAAAAGGGTTCGCTTTGTACAAGCTCTACATCATTACTCTTCTCTAGAACTTTCATCTCTCTCATGTGTCAACCATAAATACGTTTCTAAACTCGTTTCACTTTACGGAAATTTTTTTTTTACTTATTTGTCCTTGTAATTATGCCTCTATTGAAAAATCCCATTTGGAAACTATATACGAAACTGGATATGAAACTATATAGGAAACTATATGGCAAATTATAAATAAAAAAAGCTTTTTCATAGAAATAAATAAATTTTTCATCACTGAGCACTTTTGAATTTTGGACTAGAGATTGAAATCAGAATTACACAAACAAAGTGTCGAATTACACAACAAAAGTGTAAAAATGAATGAAAAATTATGTATGAATGAAAAAGTCTCAAGTTTTTACCCTTTTTTACTAAATGTACGCCAATTAAATTTTATTCATGTGGGTGGAAAGAGCAAAGTGTAATTAAGCCAGAAAATGTTCATTAAATGCACCCGACGACACTATAATACCTGAATAGTAATGTTTGCGCAGATTCATTACGCGGCACTGATAAATCAATCAAAATGTAATAACGAACGTCTCGAACAAAGAACACTTCTCATTTCTCAATATAGCAATAATACTCACGTCGCTAAAATGATACTTATACCATTATAAAGTAGTCATTCATTGCAATGATATACGTTTGTTCTGATAAACTGAACTGAAAATAGCCCATTAATAATTGTGTTTGTGTTTATAAGTAAAATTTACCGAGAATATTGTTATCTGTGATTTTGATCAGAAAAATAAATAAGTTGATGCACCTACTTAATTGTAGCTATGCTAATGTAGATTAAGGGCGTTGGGTCCAAGCGTTAAGCTCAAAATTCTATTCTCCATTTTACACAACAAAAATTATAGATAAATATTTTTTCGCTCTGTAGTACTAATCTTATTTCAAATATAAGACTGCGTACCGAGAGAAAAAATATTTAGTTTCGATACTTTTTTCATAAAACGAGGAATTTAAAATCTAACTTTAAAATTCAATATTTTCGTTTTACTTAAAAAAAATTTTGAATTAGATTTTTCTCGCTCTGTACGCATAATTCTAGTTAAAAATTGATTAATTTTACAGAAGGAAATAATTTCAAATTTAATATTTGTTGAGTAAAATGAAGAAATCGAATTGTTAGATTATAACTTGGCTACAACACCCTTAATATCAAAATAATTAATTTTTATAGTAAATTAACTTGATCTGACTCAAAAGTAATTTTCCCTTCTGAAAATTTTTCAAAATTTGATGTAATAAAATGTCCTTGTCTTAAAATTGAAAAATATTTATTTGAAGGGCCTAAAATTGTACAATTTCAAATTGGAATCATCATTATATTGTTTCTTTTTTGTAGTATCCTTTTTTTGTTCATACAATGTTTCTCGGATGCGTATAATATAGCTTATAGTTACGAAAATAATGTTTGTGTATAATTTTCTGTAAATCAATTCTATCTCCAGGCTTGGAAGCTGGGCATGCACGGAGGTGATTACGCTTGGATCTTACCGGGAGACACGATAGACCTGTCAGGGATGACAGGTGATTGGTGGCACATAGGGCCAGAGAACTGCTCGCCATCGCATCTGTTACAAACCTTGGACGGTCTGATTATTGTTAAGAGCCATGGGGCTGTGTTGGGCGACGATGTCAGCCATTCAGGACTGGTAATTCTCTATTTCCTTCCTTACACTATTCCAATACCAGGTAACAAATTACAAAAAACATCTGTATGTTTATAAATTTAAAATAATCATAACTTCCGTATTAATCAACATAATAATGAAATTGAAAAAGTCATTCGAATTATTGAACTCATGTTTTAAGTGATCCATATATATATTTTATATTGGGTTATATATAATAATTTATATTTTATATTTTCTCTTTAATAAAAAACTCATAAATGATGCAATTACTTTATTGCTTTTACACTAAAATAATTAACGAACTGCATTTTACTGCATTTTGTAACTTTATGAGAATGTTTATATTAATCTCATATCAGGAGAAATATAATTCAACCTCATTTGATGCTCCATCAAATTATGCAAATGAGCAGCACAATTTTAATATTTAATGAATGAAAATTCGATTTCTTATATTTGAAAAAATATTAGTGCTACAGAACGAAAAAATATTTATCTGTTATTTTCGTTGAGTAAAATGAAGAATGAAATGTTGAGCTTAACACTTGGGTCCAACGCCCTTAAGTCAGACCAAATAAAGTTATACCATAAAAAACATACAATATTCCAAGGACATTTATTTGGAACATTGAACGTTTTTTTTGGACGCTTATGAGAGACCTTAAGTCGACCTAAAGCTGCTAAATAGTAATATTGTAGAAGCAATTTCAAAAGGATCTAAAATCGTTTCATTTCCTCGAAGAAACATTTTGTATGTTGAAATGTGAGCACGTTCAGCGTCAAATTAGACCTTCTCTACAACTATATCGTGCACTACAAGAGCATTCTCTTGTTCGTATCAACTGGTCATAAATTCTTCTTCAGGAAATCGACTGTCGAGTGGAATTCAACCAACAGACATCGAATGGACGTCTAAGTGCAACTAAAACCGATCGTAATTTCTCGAGAGTGTTCCCTCAAATATTCAAGTTGGCTCTTTGCGTTTCTGAAATTCGGTTACCTGCCAGGAATCTTCGTCATTAGCTTGATTGGGCTCAGCTGCCACTGAAAATGCCTCCCGACTTTTCCCCGTCGTTCTTTCGAACTCTAATCGCTCGAAGTGGCGATGGTTTCATCTTTTATATAGCAATACCGACATCACCAACAATACTCTCTACTGTCAGGCTGCATGTGCTCCGCCGACGTTACTGCTCTAATTTCTCCGAGGGCGGATTCTCTTTGTGTTTAGAGCAACGACGATACCCATAAATGGTCGAAACAATTTAAAGAAAACTAGGCTAAAAGCGTCTCTCTGTAAGATCACTATTTCGATATTATCAGAACTGGAAAAGCACAAATTCAAGTATTGAAAGTTTCTCTTAAGGGGCACTCTATAAATAAAAAATCATCTTTGCACCTTTTTTAATAACAAAAGGAATTGTGATAACTGATATTTGAATATTTAAATGAAATATTGTAGATTAAATATGTAATTTTTCTTTTTTTTCAGACTAGTTCGGAATTTATGTCAGAACTGGCAAAACGAGGTGTTACAGTTTCACAATATGCAGCTCAGACTTATGATGCAGTTTGGGCCATGGCTGTTGCTATGAGTCAAACCGAAATCTTTCTAAACAAGAAAAATGTGAGTTTTGCTCAATACACACACAAACGACAAGACTTGGCTTACTTTCTCCTTAGGCAGCTGAAGGAATTACACTTCAATGGAGTTTCGGTAATTATCTACTTTACATCTATTCTTTATTAATTAACTCATTTAACACATTTAATACATCATTTTCTAAAAAAATTCATGGTCCATGAAATCTATGAAACTCTTGAACTATTTACACCATTCAAGTAGATAAATTATGTTCCAAAATTGCTGTGTAAACGTCAGAGACGAAGGTTCCTTTGATTTCCGAAGTTTGAAGCTATGACGTTTATCAGACTGTGAAAGGCTACAGCACTTTCACTTCAGCAAAAATATAGGATTAATGGAAGACTATTTCCAAACAGTAGACTCGACGCATTCATCCTGAAATTACGAGTTCCATCAAGGAACTTAGCAAAGTTTAAGTAATCCTCTTCAGCATTAACTTAGAGAGTAATTAATGAATGAAGATGTAAATCGAAAGTTTGCATGCTTACTGGGGCGAAAGCTATGATCTTTTGGGCCAAGAATCATTTTACACCTTCTCTATCCCTTTGTCTTTTCACTTCATAAATAGACAATGAGATTTCAGAATTGAAGGAAAGTAATATTCCCCAAAGAATATTTTTTCCTACTATTGCTGTATCCTTGAAAATTTATTAGGCTCTACTGCAGGTCCGGTAGACCCATAGAACCATAAGTTCTGACTGTAATAATACGTTAAATTATCGCGAAAGTTGTTATTAGTTTAGAAAATAGCTTTTAATTAATCCTGATTTCAGGGTCCAGTATCGTTCGATGGTGCAGACCGTGTTGGAATAACGGCTTTCTACCAAATGCAGGGTAAGCCATACTAGACTTGATAATAATTTAACAACAGCAGAGAGTTCACGTATAAGTTTTCCAAAACTCAAGAAATTTTCAATCAACTGATTGAAAATTCTGCTCAACTGATTCTCTGAGCTTATACAATTTTATTGAAAATAATATCCTCTCTGGTGAGAATATAAAAAATAAATAAAGGTATTAAAACAGTGGAAAAAAGACCTGCAAGGAATTTAAAATATACTAATTACATAACTAATTACATAAAATAAAAACATAAAATAAAAACGTATACGTTATGTTTAGTACTAACAGATTTCTAACAATAGTTTATTGTTTCGCAACAAGTTTGCTAAGTTTGAGTGTTGTTGACTATTGAGTGAAAGCCATTCAAAGAAACTTATCCAGTTTGTTTAACAGTGACGTTAACCAATAGAATGGCTGTTGATTGCATATATATCTATATACATAGGTCACGCAGTGACAATGGCCGCGTAACGATGTTTCGGTTCTTGTTATAGATCGAAACACAGTCGAGTGACTACATTTGTGATCGTCCATCAAGGCAATTCAGTCTCTTGATAATACGCTCCAACAGGACAAAATCAGATATACTAAAGCGTAACTGGCTTTTACGATAAGAAACCACCATCGATATTAATAAGATGCCATTTTCTCTTGTTGATTAATGTTTCAATTTCGAATTTCGCATACAATTTAATGAAAACAAAAGTCTTTTAAGAAACAATTTGTAAAAAATTTAAGAAAAAAATTTACTTATTTTAAAAGTACCCTGAATTTGGAGAAGTATCCATATACATAATTACTGTTCTTTCAAGAATCTTTCGAAAATATCTGCGTAATAATTTATTAAGAAATCTGAGGATATGAGAAGTTCAATTTACTTTAAGGTGAAGTTCACTTTTCCGTACATGAGGTTTCGAATGTAAACTAGAAAGTTCTCAAAACAAACTTCGGGCGCCTCTATCTTCTTCCTTAACAGGCAAAGCATTCAGCGTATTTTACTCATAGATATTCGATATTCATTTAAATATTCAATATCTTGTAAAAAAATCCTAATTGAATTCGATTTACAGTTAAAAAATTGTTTGGTCAATAACAAAATTTGTTGATATATAAATCACAGAATTGAAATTGAACTACATTTAATTGCAATCAATTGTTGTATTGAACTTGTCGTAGAATAATCCAATATTTCATAATTATTTTTTATAAAAAATGTTAAAAGCTAATTGAATGTCTAAAAATAAATTCAATTTCACAAAATTTGAACTGGAATAAGATATATCTTAATTATAACAAAAGTTCTTATACAGAGAAAAAAAATGCCGATAAAGAATCATAAATTAAAAAGAATTTTCAATTACTTTTAAACGTTTTTAATTGCACAGTTTATTGAAGTGGAAAATGTTTTAATGGAGGAAAAATTAGGTTGAACTGGAAAATATTAAAAAGATTAATTTAATGGATCTTTTAAACCTATTAAAGTTGGATTTTGGTAGAAATTTAAATTTGTGAAGTTGAACTAATTTAGTGAAAGGTGAATCTTGAAAAGGTAGAATAGAGTAGTATACATTTTCTGATAAAAAAGCCTTTGAAGTGAATTTTAACGTACATGAGATGCTGTCGCATTAACGTGCACAGCCCAATGGCTGGATAAGCTGGCGATGAATTTTAGTAACTTGCGAGAACCGTTGAAACCGAAAACGCGTATCCGCCTAGCTAGTTGAAGTTAGGCGGCATGAAATCTAGGTCAATTAAACCATACTGTGAATATCCATGCTAAAATTTAGCAGCTTTTACGAGAATATGCGGGCTTCGATTAAAATCGACGGAGTGCGCTGAACCGATTAAAAGTCGAAAGTGATAGCGTAAACGAAATTAAGGTAATTGGAAGTACAATTCTTGTTAAAATCTCTCCGATTCACAAAATAATATTAGCAAAGACGAGCCAACTTCGGAACAAAGGGCGAATTTAATATTCGCTCAAATGAATTATAATTAGTCTACATAAGCTCTATGAGCTTAAAATCAGAGAAAGGAATAATTAACTGCAGAGATTAGAATTTTAAACAATTACGCTTTATCTCATCAGCCCAATTAGTATTTCAATAATTTTGTGCAGGTGGCTTTCTATGAATTGAGATTGTTTGATTATTCAATAAGAATTCAAAAGAGTTACTTTATTCAAGATGTTTTCCCTTGAAAGAAATTGAGAAATCTAATATGTATCCCTGAGGCCGAGAAAAAATTCAGGATCTGATCAAATGAGAAGAGACTTTATTTATCGATATGAAACTCGTGGCTTAGCGAAGAGAAAAAGAATATATTCGAGATTTGTTTTAGCTAGAAGACAAAGATTGCTAAAAATAAAGGGAATGCTGAGGTTTTATTGACATTTTTTTCTCCTCTGATTCTGATCTCGAAAACATTTTACTATTACATATAGAGTAGGACAAACTTTATGTAGTTCTTGGACTATTTTTTTTTATTGGAATTTTTCCAATTCTGGGATATGTAGTATGATATTATCATTAAAGTGAAGAGATACTTAAACAAATTAATATGCAGATGATTCACATTGAGTGAAAATAGTAAAATCTCGTATTTGATATTTGCACAAAGTTAACATCTATATTTAGCGAAGTCTTCCTTCCAAATTGGTACCTTCACAACAATAGGCAATAGGTCAAGAGAAACTCCCTTCACTGACAATGCTGTTGCATAATTTGTAAACCTGGAAGTGCCTCGAATTCCACAAGCCTCTTGGTTTAGATGAACTCAGTACAATCCAATAGCGCTTTTTCGAAATAAAAAAAAATATTTAGAATGACAAAGATTTGTTAATTAAAGTTCTGACTTACTAATCCCGGAGTAGATAATGAGTTTAGCAAGAAAAATAATTATAATTTAAACTCAAGGTCCTCTTAAATAGGGTTTCTGTGTGAAATATATATATTTTATGTGAGAAAGTTAAAATGAGTGTCTAATTAAACGACCCTCGTATCTCATTTATTATAACATATTTTTTACAGAGTAACTTCTGTGATTTAATTAATGAACGTGAGTTTCACACATTTATATCTATTTAAATACAACTCTCCAATGATTACGTAAGTTTCCAACTAATTAGAAACAATTAAACACACCAGCTCGTTTCCGAAAATTAATATGCAGCAATAACAGCAATTATAAAGGATAACATATAAACGGTTTTGTCTCCATTTGCCTTCAACTATATCTATTCTTATTTCCAAATTTCTACCCTTTTCTTTATATTCTTTCCAAAGTAAGAAATAAGAAGAAAAAGGATTTCATTTTTTGTGCGATGAGAAAGCCGAAAAATATGATACAATGTCTGTATATAACATCGATTTGACACAAGCTCTATAACTATAAGGAAGAAGAGTAGGTCTTTGAAAATCGTCCGATATTTGGACAAATTGGATAGCGTTGCCTTCGACTGTTGTGCTCATTCTTTTTTTTTTTTCTTTTTTACTGATCCAAGCACAGTCGAGCCGCCCAGAGGCTGCCATCAACCAGCGGATATAATCCATCATCTACATGAACTTCAATACATTTGACACTTTAAGGCAAGCTTCCACCGATCTTATTATATACTGTACACACTGCACAAAATGAAAACTGCATTGATTAATCGTTCGAATCTCTACTCCACATTTCTTCTTCTTTTCAATACCAGATCTCTTTTCCGCCCTGAAAATGCTCAAACTTCAGTTTTTCTTGAAAGGCTCGTTCACCTTTAAACCCTGTTAATTAAAAACTCTTTAATTCACGCGACGCGCAAAAGTAAAAGAGCATTAGACACTTGAATAATTGGGTGAAATTAAAACCCTAGGAATGTGTAAGAAGATCCCAACTTTTAATTTAAACAGGAAAAAATACCTGTCGAGAGTTGCCTGAAAGAAAAATAAGAAGTGAAAAAAAGGCGTCTTTGCAGTCATCAGGCAGGATATGGTCAGAAACTGTTTATTTTCCCAAATAAAACTGGTTTAAACTTTCTGATTTAATTTTCAAATGAATAAATCTTTTTAGAGTATTATCATTTCCTAAAATTGTGTGAAACTGAAGGACATCAATTTCCTTTGTGAGGTCGCAGTTTGGGTACAATTGTGTGATGATGACGTTCTGTAATGATCAAAGGATAATGGAGCAAAGTTTACTAGGAGAAGAGGTCTGAAACAGAGAGTTTTAGATGTAAATGCAATTGTAGAAGCTATGGCTTCTATTATTAAGGCTATATGAGCAGAGCATGTACTGCCTCGCTGGACGAAGTCTAATTGCAGATTACTTTTTAATTTGAAGGCTGATAAAAGTCTAATTTTCTATTTAAGAAGTAAATAATAATTTCATATGTATTTCAATAATCAATTATAATGTCTAGAAAATAATTTGATAAATGGTGGACGGTGGTATCTTCTTCCTCGTAGGCATATAACAAAGGGCTTTTGAAAGGAGACAACCTTAAGTTGCAATTTCGTACCTTTTTATGTAAACGTTCTGACTTCTTGACAAAACAAACGACGTACGTGACCGCATTTCGAATCGACATTTACCTCCATTTTAAAGTGTCTAATGCTAGCATCCTTATCTGAGATAAGCTTTACCAACGGAAAGAAGAAAACTAGACAAGAAATGGATAAAGAAGATAGGAAAAAGGAAATAGGAAAAAAGAAAATGTTAGGTACTGCTTCTTTAAGATTCATGGATAGGTGCATTAGTACCACTCACGTACTACGAAAAATCGAACGACCTACTTTACTCTGTATTTGTACCTATGAAGTCATTTTTGATTGAATAGTTTCCAGGGTTTTTAGTGTGTTCAGTGGAACGTCCAAAATGTCCACTTGGAGACATCAGCCTCGTTTGTTGCTTGCAACTAATTAGTGAATCGTGCGATAATTAATAACGGCAACCGCCTGTCATCGTTTATTCGAACTGAAATTAATCGTCCACTTCACTTCAAATATTGTTTTGGAATTAAACCTTGTCACAAACGTATGGAGCAATATATCCAAATCATTATATTATAATTCAGGGTGGCTACTGACCCAGAAAATCAGGAAAACCGGAAGTGAAGTAAATCAAGAAAATCTCGGGATTTGAAATTAATCCAAGGTAGTCTGATAATTCTAATATAGTTTATGAAATTTGTCCTTCAATTCAAAATATAAAAAATATGAAGCAAATTCATATTTATTCGTATTTTAAAATGTAACCCCAGAGTCACATAAAAAAGTACTTTGAAAACGCACTAGTTTCTGTTTTAAAGCTTTTATTTTATTTCAACCCAGCTAGATTGACTCAAACATCAAGAACCCAGATTCCACAGATTTTGTCATAAATATAAATTTATGCATACAAACTGCAATCTAAATATTGATATCAAGATGAATAAAATTTCTTCTCAAAGAAACACCTATTTCAAGTATGGCTTAGTATTATATGAAGGTTTAAAGATGCTGCCTCCAGCAGGGAGGTTCCAGAAAATTTACTGCTTTTCTCGAAAATAACTGAGAGAAATAAACTCGAGGTCTACATTCCTTTCCAGCCTTTTAGCTTTTTGGTCATATTTGAATTCTTGTATTTTTTAACAGTTATAAATTATAACTTATAATATGTCGGGGAAATTGAAAAACTGAATTTTGTGACCAATCCTGTAACGACCTTGAGACTAATACGCAAAAATCCAAGGGAAAATAAAAAAGCCAAGGTCTCAAATCCACACAACATTTAAAAGCCAATTGGGGAGATACGTTCCCAAATCTCCACTTTTTTCTGGAAATCCGAGTCCTTCCCTATTTTCTCCAAGAGGGAGAAAGGCAGAGTAAACCCCGTTAAAAAAAGGATTTGCAACTGATCGATAGCCCGGAATTAGAGTCTCAACTCCATGACAGTTCTCTTTCACAGTGTCATATGGGCATTAGTAGGGAAGCTGTGCGAAGTAAAATCAATTATCTCTCACCTAGAAGACTAGTCTGACACCAGAGAAGTTTTTAAATTAAACGTTTATATATACGAGTAACTTCTAAAAGGGAACAAGAAGTGAGAAAAGCGACTAAATGAAGATTGTATTTCTCGAAAAAGATTGCACAAATCCACTCGATTTATTGAGTCCTTTGATGCGAATTTTCATTCCAGTCATCGAAATTCGAGGTGTATTTTACATCACAGAGGAATTAGAAATGCTGAGGAAGCAATAAAATGGAGAGATAGAGGACTTTCATAAAACTTGAGACGTATTTAAAAATCCTATTCAGTAAAGCAGTTTTGTTTCTTTGAATGGAAATGCATTCAATACATTCTGTTATATAAATTATGTAATCTCAGAATTATTTATGATACAAATTGATCAGACAGTCTTTTTCACTTTCAGGTCACGATCAGCGAAGGATAGCCATATTTACACCTGACGATGGTCAACTAATAATGAACTGCCCGGGGTGTGCAATCACACGATGGCCAGGCGGACATCCGCCAGCAGCCCGAAGAGTTTTCCGGTATGGGATTTTCACTGCAAACTTGTTTTCCAATTTCAATCGAATAATGCTAAAATTTTCGATCATTAAAAAAACCACAATATCCTGCTTACTATGCAGAAATTGTCGTCTGGAAGAAACATTACACATAACAATCTATAAATTAAATAATTACTGATCACTTTGATTATCGAATTTAAATTAAACTGATCCACTTTTTTGGATCAAATCTTTAAGGGTGTTGGACCCAAATGTTAGGCTCAAAATTCAATTCTCCATTTTACTGAACCAAAATTGTAGATAAATATTTTTTCGCTCTGTAGAGCTAATCTTTATTCAAATATAAGATTGTGTACAGAGAGAAAAAAGATTTAATTTCGATACTTTTTCCATAAAACGAAGAATACAAAATCTCACATTAAAATTCAATATTTTCATTTTTCTTAAAAAATATTTAAATTATATATTTTCTCGCTCTGTACGCATAATTCTAGTTAAAAATTGATTAATTCTACAAAAGGAAAAAATTCCAAATGTAATATTTGTTGAGTAAAATGAAGAAGTCGAATTTTTAGATTAGAACTTGGCTCAATACCCTTAATAAGGGAACACATTTTAAAAATTCTCTAGCATCTAGTTTTCGTAATTTAAACATTATTCTGTGGGTTTTTTGATTTTTCTTGAAAGATGCCTAATAAACCAATTTCCTCAAAGTACATTTTCTCGAGAATTCATAATGGTTAATTTCATTAGCTTGAGGGTTGTGACTGTGGCACCAGCAGCCTTTCTGGTCGTTACGTGTCTCTCAAGTGTGGGAGTTACACTCGCTCTTGCCTTTTTGGCGTTTAATCTACATTTTCGTAAACACAAGTAAGTATTAAATGTATAACTTTTTATTACAAAAAACAGAAGTTAACAAAAAGGAAAGAAGCTTTTGAAGAGGATGTTTAATTAAAGTTAAATAGAACGTTGAGAGAATATGAGGGAAAGAGAAGGAACAAACTAAAGTTACATTTACTTACATTACAAAATCTCATGAAATATTACAATTCCGCATTTTAGAAGCTTTAAAAGCATTTTAACATCATCTTCTATTTAAAAGTGAATTTAGTGAAGGATCTAGTAAAGGACAAAGGAGAAAAAAAACATGAAGCATTCACGAGACTCTCTAAATGTAAATTAGGTTCCTTAAGACAAAATTATTGTCTCGGAAAGTAAATTTTTCCACAATTTTTATCATTATCATGTTTTAAATTTGAAATCTTTTTTTAATGAAAGTTTAGATAAAATACATTTATGAGATAGATGATGACCTATTATGACTGCTGTTTCATTTCAATTCCTTTTTTTCTGCTTTTTTCGGTTTTCCCATTTAGTAGACACCCTGAGTATATTTTACTTTAAGAATCTTGAAGGACAAACGAAATGGCAAAAGATAAAGTCTTATCCAAGAAAGTTTTAAGTCGCTATAAGAGAATTTCATTAAATCCACTTGGAATCAATATAGTCTCTTATCTTCTGTCTCAACAGGAGTATAAAACTCTCAAGTCCTAGATTGAACAATATGGCTGCAGTAGGATGTGGCTTGGTTTACGGAGCGGTCGTTCTACTTGGTCTTGATCACGCGACTCTACCGGACAGTGATGGTTATTTTCCCGTAGTCTGTACAGTTAGTATCCTCATAGATTTCTATCTCAAATCACCATTCCAAGCCAGGAACTCTTTGAACTTATTTCTTTCAGGCAAGAGTATACCTGCTATCAGCAGGATTCTCTCTAGCCTTTGGTTCCATGTTCACCAAAACCTACAGGGTGCATCGAATCTTCACCAGGAGTAGAAGTGGTGTCGTGAAAAATAAGGTACATTAAATTAATTAAAAACCTAAAAGTGTAATCAATTATTTAGTTTGAAAATGTCCTTTTAATTCACCACTAATTAAAAAATTTAACAAGTTCAGACCTCTGGCTGAAGGTCTATCTCGACTGCAAATAATTGGAAAGAATGAAAGAAAAAATGAATAAAAAAATGAAAAGATTTCATTAAATTACAAAAATGGAAATTCTAGTAAAAACTCTAATTAAAATATAATTCTCACACTCAAATAAAAGTAAAACCTATAGAATATTTCATCAACAAGGCAAACGGTAAAATAATTGATCAAATAAAGGCGAAAGCTCTCAGAAATATGAGAGGGCTTAGAATAAAAAAATTTAATTAGAATCAGTAACAAGATGCATTTCAGTCGATATTCGAAGAAATTTTGAATTTCGGTTAAATAATTTCATAATTCGTACTATAGTATGGCATTAAAAAATTATTATGGTTCCATGTGATTAAATTTAATGAATGAGACACCTGGCGACTGTTCTATAGATTATAATCTATAGCTGAGTGCTAAATACATCCCCTTTGGGCAAACTGATTTAAACAGAACAGTGAACACATACGAAATAATTCTGGAATTAATATAATAATTAAAAATTAGGTAATTAGATTCTCAAAAATCGAATTTCATACTGATATCTTTTATTGAATTTATTAATAAATTTTATTGAATTAAATTTCAATATATTCCTTGCAGTTGCTCCAGGACACTCAGCTCATCAGTTTAATTTGCATATTACTCTTAATTGATGGACTAGTGGTTACTCTGTGGGTCACTTTAGATCCAATGCAACGGCATCTTCGAAACCTCACTCTCGAGATTAATCCCCAGGATCGAGGAGTCGTTTATCAACCTCAAGTGAGTTCAATTCTTCATTGCCTTTTTCAAGAGGGGTTTTTTTCAATTTTCCGGAAAGTTTACAGCCAGAAGAGCGTATAGTAAATAATTTAATATGTTGATATTAAAAATGTGTATCAGGTGAAAAATGTAACTGGGGAACCTTTGATGTCAAAAACCATTCAAAAGGGTCACATTTTGCAGAGACATTTTTTTCCTACTTAGCCTATATTTTTTCTGGAAATGAAAGGTGATAACGTTGTAATTAAAATCTAGTAAAAAATTGAAAAATGAAAAGAAGTAGTTGACAGATTTTTTTTAGAATTACGCTAAAATTATTTTTATCCCTGACAGAACTTTAATAAACCCTTCTGCAGTCAACACTTGTCCCCGAAAGCTGAGAAATAACTCTAAGATAACCTGGCGGCAATTAATCTTAATGAGCATGGCAAATTACCCCTTTGCAGGTGGAAGTCTGCCGATCTCAGCACACCAATGGATGGCTAGGCGCTCTTTATGTCTACAAAGGTCTACTTCTAGTTGTTGGTGTCTATATGGCTTGGGAAACTAGGTAAGAGAAATTCATTTTAGGTTCCATAACAAAAGTTGAAAGTTTAATTCAGTTGATATTTTATTTTTAATTACCTCATGAGTCCCATTTGAATGGTTTTCGATCATTTTTATGAAAAAATAAAAATTAACTGAGTAATTAACTGAGTAAAAAAATAATTTTAATTCATTGCTTAGCTTGATATCTCATCATATTTCTCCACTGAATATATTTTACATATTCCACTAAAAATTCCTATATTGTTTATAAAGGATCATATATAGAATTTTATATATGTTTTTATATAGGATTCTATATAGGCACCTTTATAAAAATTTTGAGTATAGGGTATTAAAAATCGTACCACGTAAAATATATTTCAAAATATGAAAGGATATTAGTCGTAAAAGCATATTGATATATCCAGGTCTTGAATCTTTTTTCTTAAAATGAATTTTTTTCAGACACGTGAAAATCCCAGCTTTGAACGACTCACAATATATTGGGATGAGCGTTTACTCAGTGGTGATCACTTCCGGTATTGTAGTGGTTTTAGCGAACCTGATGTCCGATCAAGCGACACTAGCCTTCGTCACGATTACTGCCTTGATTTTGGCATCGACAACAGCCACACTAGCGCTACTATTTCTACCACAACTAGCTAATATTTTATCCGGGGAGAGAGCTGATCCTGTGGTTCAAAGTTTGGGATTGAAGATTGAATGCAATACGAGAAGATTCGTCACAGATGATAGAAGGTATAACAAGACTAAAAATGTATCTTCACTACTGCAATTCCATCTTCCAACCCTATCTATATTATATTTAAATATTTTATATACAATCATGTGTATAAATCCTTTTTCTAAAGACAGATAAATGAAAAAGTCCCTCCAAGAAATATAAATAAGGAAGAATCCTCTCAAGTTTCCTCCGTTTACAAACTGATTTTCTAGACTCAGGAAACTTTTAGTTGGGGACGAACAAGGTCGAAGTTATTAATGCAGCCACTGTAGCTCTATAAATTTATCTTTCTCATACGTATAAGTATGTCTGTAAATACGTATATTGTTTCAGAACTAGAATTTATTAAATGCGAAATAACGCTGCATTCTCAAAGTTTCTAAAAGGATTTAACTTCAAAATTAAAAATACAATATACATAGTGTCAAATGGCACACTGAAGATCTTTGAAATTTTGAAAATTGAAATGATTTGCCCTTTATAAATAAAAAGAATTCTCTTTCCTTTTAGAGAATTGCAGTATCGGGTGGAAGTGCAAAATCGAGTGTACCGTCGTGAGATGGCTCAGCTAGAGTTGGAATTAGCCAGATTGGAGAAACAATTAGGCCAGGAGCCTGTTGATCCGTCACAGGCGTCCTCCAGTGCCTCTATTCCACAAAGGAATCCTAGCATAAGTGGTGGTCTACCTCTTCTGCTACTTAGTGTACTACCCCCAGTAATTCCAAGAGCTAGTTGGCCATCAGCCAATCCTTCTGGTAAAATATTTTTTATACTTTTGCTTTTTAAAGTCATCGTACAAGTGAGTCAAATCTTAATCGTCTACGTCTACTCACTGTGCAACTTTTTTCAGAATTTTTTAAATTTAATGTTTCCATATTATAAACGTTATGAACGGATTTAGGTATTCTTTCTCTTGTTTTAATTCATCTTTAATTGTACGATGACTCCTTATAAAATTTACAGTAAAAAAGAAACCTTAGGATTGTTACATTAAAGTATTTATCCAAGGTGGCTACAAGATACAAATTTTCAATTTCTCTGACAGAAAAGTATTAAAAATGCATTAAAATCTCTAAAAATAATTCCTAGAATCTAAGAATATTTTTGTATTTTTTTTTTTTGATTCCATGAGAAACATTAAAGTATTCGAAAATCATTTAACATTTTACTTTATTATTATTCTCAATTTTTATTTTCCCTGAAATTTTAAGGTTTCCTTTTTACTGTGTAAAAAAATAAAAGGAAATTTGATTAACGCTCTTTTCACTTCGCGTTTCCATCATTTAGGTATCACAAAAAGGTGACATAATTTCGTCTATTGCACGCGCTTGCTTGCAAATTGAACTTAATTAAATTCTCTGCTTAGACCAGATCTCACAAGTCTTGTTGAAGAATCGATTTGTTGGAAAATTTGTACTTTCAATACTTTTCAATTTCTATGTTAAATATGGTTTTATAATTCTAATTTTCAAATTCTGAAATTATAGAAAAATCAATATTCTTATAATATTTATTACTATATTTAGTGTCCCATAATTTCCTCATGACTATACGAAAAAAATATGGGAGAATCATTATAGGCCTATACTGACTTTCCTATAATATTTTTTCAAAAGGGTAACAACGAAAATGAAAGAATGAACGTGATCATTCTTTTTTAAGATTTTTAAGGTCTTTTTCAAACAATCGATTCGATTTTAGAGTTTGTTAGAGTAGAAACAATATATTTCACCTAACAATATTAGCTTTTATCTATCCTTGTGCGAGGTGTATCAAACACTCGACTGTTCAACCCGCAACTAATATTAATCGTGACTCTTGCAAGAGACACTCTGTTATGTATATTAGTACTTGCGAAAGTGCATGTACGGGAAATCCCAACTGTTAAGCCCTTCAAGACTAACAGAAGCTGCCTTGGATCAAGCAAAACGAAATTACTTCATTAGAACTTCCTGATAAGATTATTACGCCCTAATTTCCCGTTTCGCAGAATGTTCATTCAACTATTAAATGATCAAATCTCAGAAATCAAGGAAAATAATCTGGGTTCTCAAACGTAATTAGTAATCTAGTGCTTTAAGGGATTACACGCTACAAAACAATTTTCAATTTCAAGATAGGATTCCAAGTACACGAATTTCAAATTGCACAAGGGCGTTCGATATAGACATTGTGACTTGTAAAATTTTTGGAGAAAGCTGAAGAGCTCAAATTAATTTTTCTCAGCGTAAAAAAATTAACGAATACAAAAATTTTCAAAGTCACTGATTAGCCTAATTTCAAATCTCCCTATAAAATACTTCATAAGCCCCGAATATGCACATTGTTCATTTAGTTTTATATAAAAAATTTTCAATATTTTTCAAATTTAATGAATGTCACTGACATTGTTTTAATTTAAAATTTTACTATAAAGATAATGTTTGGGGACGCAAAATATTGAAAATTTTCTAAATCTAAAGTGCACGTTTGCTAAATGATAATCAGCATTGCTATAAGCCACGTGTAAATAGAGTGACACATTGATTTCAAAAAATTATTGTAACTGCACAATCAAACGGAAAGAAATTTTTGCTCATTTGAGATTGACTTATCATATTTTCCTACTTTGTTGATGAAGTTCAGAAAACAATTTTTAATAAAGAAACATTTGTCTGATTTTCTAATTTGATTGATTTGATTTACACCAATTATTAATTGTCAATCAATAATTTCTTTTCCGTATAAAAAATAGCTTAGCCTCTAGTTCTGACCTACTCTGAAAATATCGTGCCTGCTAATGACACGATTCGGTTACGAAAATTACTCCTCATGAATATAGGCATGCGACGAGGAACTGTAGCGTTTAGCAGTCAGCCAGATCTGGAACCAGGTGGTCCCAGGAGAAGCTTGGCCGATATTTACAAACTTCATCAGCGGAGAGAGACCGAAGGACCAACTCGCTTAGGGGTCTTACAACGGTTAATAAGCTTATTTGGAAGCCGTCCATCCAGCAGAAAAGCGTCCACTGCATCCTTTACTGGTAATTTTATTTCACTGAAAAGTGCTTCGCTTCCAACTATTATTATCTGTAATTTTGTAAATAGATAACTAAGCCAAGCTGATGACTCTTGAATTAAAAGTATTTAAGATATTACTTTACGAACCAAGTCTTTTGTTTCTAGAAACTTATATCTTCTTTTGGCCACTAAGCTACTAGGTCGATAGTATATTGACATTAGGATATGTTTCTAGGTGTTGCATCAGCGTTGAGAGTTCATATGGGCTACATAGCTGGTTTAGTGCCGGGGACGAAGGCTTCTTCGACTTACCAAGTAAACGCCCAAGGCACTCGCTCTCCTCATCCCCGATGTGGTTCAGGACCAATAATTAGCATTACAAGCGAAGAAGATCGTCGACTCAGCCTCGGGCTTCGCCGCAAAGAGAGCAGCGAGCCTAGGGTCAATTTCACCCTTCCACACCGTAAGTTTATCAATAATCGATTAGACTTCATCAGAGACGTCTATCCAAAATAAAAAATAATCAAGCTTCCGAGGCACTTGAGTATTAACTTAAATAGTTTTAATAATGACTAACAACTATCTATTGATACAAAAATTTAGAAGATTCTAAACAATCTTAAATCAAAGAAATATTCCTATACTTGAAATCTTCAATAAGACTGAAATTTTTTGCAGAAGCCAGCACGAGTCAGACGTCATCCCGAGAAAAGATCCGTGGCTCTCCTCGATTTCCACATCGGATAGTACCTGCGAACAGCCTAGGAACAATTTCTCCCTTATCAGTTGGTGGAACATCAAGACCTCATCGCTGGCACTCGATGGAAGATGCTTGGAAGCCAAAAATTACAACTCCTCGTGGTTCCTACAGTCCAAACTGCGACGTCTGGGCTACCGAAGAAGTTGGAATTCCTCTGAGTGAATTAGGCAACACTCCCAGAGGAAGACGACCACCAGATTATCAAGCTTTAGCTCTTACCTTAACAATTCCAGCAGATTCCAACGTCAGTCCTGATGATGGAAGACTTGGTAGCGACCTCAGGAAGCTCTTCAGGGAAAACTATACTTCTGATATTTCTAGTCCCATGGATCCTGAACCGAAAATCACGAGGACAACTTCCACGACTTTTTCTTCACCTACTGCTCTGAGGATATCCAATGTTATTGCAGAACTTAATAATACCAATGGATCTGTTGTGGAAGTCTCTGCTCAAGAAAATGGACTGGGTGTTCCTAATGAAGAATGTCTAAGGTCACAGAGTCCTAGGGTCTTGATCACTAATTTAAACAGTCCTATTTGTGAGACTGTGGAGGTTGCTGAGAGTGAAATTTCTTCTTCTGAGGAACAAGGACCCACGGCTGTATAATTTTAATGAGTATGTTTCTTAGTCAACGTGCCAAAAATCAGTTCCATAGAAATATTTCTGGATGATCTGAAACTGGAAACTATTTAATGTACTTGGAGGATTCTGAGGGACCAAGGGGCTCATATAAAGCCACTGATTGTTTACTATGTCCTGTAAATTGTAATATTTTCATAATATATAAAGAGAGAGAGAGAGAAAGAAAGAGAGAGAGAGGTGCAGGTGATGAATGAAAGGCCTTAGAATCTAAAATCTAAATTATGTACTTTCTGATTCATTAGCTTTCAATTCGATCTAAATTACAAAAATTTCAAAGATGTATGAATGAATAAAGTTTGAACGGTCGACAGATTAAAATGATTTAACTCTAAGTTTCTTCGTTTTTCAAATTTGTAGCCAGATGTTATTTTATTTACTCAGTTAAATATGTAATACTAAATAAGTATTTTACACTACCTGATTTTTTGCTCATTCAATTGATTTATTCATTTAAATTAGATTCTATCTAACAGTAACTAGATATTGTCTGCAGTTTCATATTCCTACTAAAATAATTTATATTTTAAATTAAATGGGTCAAAATTTACAGTCTTCCTCCTCTGTTACTAGAATAATAAAATTTTCCAGGAAGACTGGATCATCCCTGAAATACTTCTATGGATCCAAAGACAAAAGACAAAGTGTTCAATATATCCCAGTCTCTAGTACCTGCGCTGAATTGACATGCATAAAAAATGCAAGAACTTTAAAAAAAAGTTTGTTCCTTGCAGTACAGAAAATAAATCAAATATCCATATTTTTATGCTCCTGCATCATATAAATATGTATAGAAATTTAAAAAATATAAAGTAACGACGTCTATGGTGAGCCACCTAGAATCATAAATTTACATACAGCAGCAGGTATTTCATGCAGCCGGTAACTATAATATTCCTTTTTTTTTTTATTTCTATTATTGTGTGAAAATGAATCCGTGTGGCTCAATATTAATATCGTTACTTTACATATATATTCAATGGACAGGTTGAAAGAAAAATCAGTGATTAAAATTTTTATGTTAGTCTTAGAACTTCTCCAACTGGAATTGTAGTCAGTATAATAATTATTTTTGCGGATAAATGAAAAATGATATAATTTATTTCCTACTTCAATGTCTTTGTCGTCAATCATTTGTCTTCTAAGTCTCTGCGTAGCAAATAAAAAACAGGTTTCTCTGTGAAATAATACTTAAGATATAATATAAAAACGTGTATATAATAATTAGTTAAGCAATATCATCGTTTCTATTAATAGTGACTAAAATCTAGAAACAAAAGGTATTTCAATTTGTGGAATTAAATTCCATTCTTAACAAAATTATTATTTTTCTTTAGTTTTCAATATTGACACTACTGTGTCAGAAAATAAAGAAAAATGGATTTTCGCTAATTCTAATCTTCTTGCTCGAAGTGTGTTTAATAAAACTTGAACTTTTCTAAATAGCTATTCTTATTTTCTATTTTTTAATATAATATTAGAATATATTAGGAAGAAATTAAGAAGAAGGTAAGTTTAATACAAGCTTGTTTAATAGCGACTTATTTTATTAGCACTGTCAATATTTTATAATATATATACAATAATTTTCAATTCAAATATGAAAAATAGCCTAACGTGAATAAAAGTTATGTGCATTCACGGCATGCTATTATACCTGCTGTATATTTTTACAGTTTACGCAAGATATTTTCATGGTAAAATATTCTTGGTCTTACTTCAAAAAATTAAATCTAACTTTTCACATCGTAGGTCAGAATAAAAAAAATATGTAGCATTTAATTCAAAGCAGACAGGTTTTTCACTGAAAAATTTTACAATTCCTAACCACGGATAAGGTAACTGTTGTAATTTTAGTTTTGATGAAGAGCTCAAATAATTTATTTATCATTTAAAAAGCGATTATATTTATTTAATCTTCATATCAGTTCCAGAACTGTTTATTCTGAAAATTAGGACAGTTACCTTAAAATCTTTTTTCATGCAAGGTTTTTTTTATATCAACAACTAACTAAATTATTTGAGAACGCAGTAAGAAAAAAAAATCTTATTTTTCTGCATTCTCTTAACAAAATAATGACCTATCACAAACTCAGTCAAAAAAAGGATACTCTCGCATCAGATCTTTAAAATTCATGTAATGACTACTTTTTTCCGTTATTTGAATACCAAAGAAGTATTATCTAACAAAATAATGCAAACAAAATAAAAATAAATTCCAATTAATACTCAAATCAATTTATAAAAACTTGAGTCATATTTAACTGTAACATTTTTAAATGTTGATATATTATAATCTAATTTAAATCGATTTCAATTGAAGATAAAAGCAATAACTTGGTATGTATTAAATAATAGAAAGACACAAAAAACAAAAATGTAACAGTATTTCTCAATTTTTAAAAAAAAGGTACATAATAATCTTTTAAGAATCATGAAATCAAGATATTAATTTTTTCTTTGAGAGTTTTGATCGGCCCCTGTACACGTTAATTTATGGTGACAGCCATCTGGAAAAATCAAAATACAACAGCGTTAGAAAATTTGCTTTAAAAAAATTAGCATTATTATAGTACAAAATTTACATATTAATTTACCTCACTCTTTTGCAAATCCGCTAGTTTATCTTCTTGCAGTTTCTCAGATTTTATATCTGCATCACCATTCTTGACTTCTTCTTGTCTTGGGACTGCTGCTTTGAATTTCTTCTCCGGACTATTCAAATTTTTTTTTGCCTCTATTCTCTTCCGATTAAGGAAAGCCATACCATGAACCCTCAGATGTTTGTCGACCGCAGCCTTATCCTCAAAAACAGCCATACAAACGTAACACTGATTAGCTTCAGTCGTCACCTCCTCCTCTTCTTCCTCCGTATCTTCCAAATTTTCTGGTGCAAATGCAGTGTTCTGTAGCAAATACGTTAGAGGATCTTCAATTGCATGGAAAGCCTTCAAATGCATCTGAAGACTTGGAGCTACAACAAAATTCTCTCCACACTCCAAACACACCAAATATCTCCCTTTAATCCTATGACTCTTGGCAATATGTTCTCTCAAATCTCCTATTTCAGAAAATCTCAAATCGCACTTCTTACATTTAAACGTTCCATCATCATCCTCCACACTCTCAGTCGTTACACAAATTCCAGCCGACTGATTCGAAGTAACTTTTTCTGCAATTTTAGTCGCAAAACGAGTCCGTCTCCTCTTTTTTCTTGGGCTTGACTCATATTTATACTTCTTGATCAAAACTTCTTTGTATCCGCCCTCAATATAATCAGAAGTAATCTTTAGAAGCTGAGGACTCAGCTTGGAAACAGTATACTCATCTTGGTGCCAATTCTTAAAATGAGAATTCAGAATATGCCAAGAAGAATTTATCATTTCATTACAAACATGGCATTTAAACTCGACGACTGGCTCGTCAGAATTTGAAGGACCGTTAAAAGCAATCTTCTCTCGTCGTTTGCGTTTTCTCGTTTTTTTCACTTGGTTGTTGAGAAGATGCTGAGGGATTCTAGCAAGTGGAGGAGGTTGAATTATATTTGTATTTAGATTTTCATCTAGTCTTCTCGCACTTGCATTTTTATTTACATCTTCATTCTCACATTCAACTACTTCCATACTTAACTTATCTTTAGGAATTTGCGGAACCTCTGGTAAAGTTTTCAACTTTGGTAGCGTCTTCGAACATTCTTGTAAGGTCATTGTTGTCGCTTCCATTTTCTTCGCTAGTGTTTTAAAAGTTCTACTCATCTTGGCTTTCAAATCCTCCAAAGCACTTGCAGGAGTCGAAAATTGATTTTCCTCTGTGGTATTTTCTTTGAGATTTTCAGCCGAATTTCCATTAATTACAGCATCTCTTTTAACTGTACACTTTTCTTCACCATTTTCCTCCTCGACAAGAATCTTTTCTCCCTCAGGATTCTCACTCACACCTTTCCCATCAACTTCCATGCTAGAAATATTATCTGGAGAAACAGAGATTTCAATCACAGCACTGAAACTTTTCTTTGCCGAATCAGAATCCTTCAGCACAGAATCATCAGCGATAGATTTAACCTCGAGAATTTTCGGCATTAACTCAGTATCGTTTGCAGAATTGAATTCAGCAGCTTCGGATCTGACATCAACAATCATCGGTATTGCAGAATTCTCATCCGTTGATTCTTCTTCCTGAGTTCCTTTCTCGAAAGCCTCCTGGGCAATCGTTCTTGTATTTACTATCATCGGAAGAACTTCTTCACTATTGCTTTTTGTCTTCAAAAGTTGTTGGACTTCATTCAAAATCTTGAAATGTGTGTACTTTGGAAGAATATGACTGTGGGTCGAAAACAAATGATCTCTGATAAGTTCCTTCACACCATTACCTTCACATTTCGAAAAAGGACAGACGGGGCACTTGTAAAGAATTTGCTCTTCAACTCCTACGTGATTAATCAAATGATTTTTGAAATTCTTCTTAGAAACGATGCATTTTCCCACTTTACAGATAATGAATTCTACTGGTTTAGACACTTTCTCAGAATTACACTGGTTCTTTTGATTATCTTTTACCTCTTTCTCTTGATCACAGCTATGATGTGTCAGCTGATGATCCTTACACTCATACTTGGAAAAGAAAACCATTTTGCAATCAGAACAGGCAAAACCCATTTCAGCATGCATGATTAAAAAGTGTCTAATCAAGGATTCATATGTAGTCAGTCCGTCAATCCCGCAAATTTTGCAACTCAGCATCCAATTCTTCACCAAAGGATGGAAGCAGTCAATCCAAGTATGCTTATCTAAAAGATCAAAACTTGTGAACCTCCTCAAACACTCAGAACATGTATGAGGACTCGTCTTTTTATGATAATTAATATGAGCTGTGAATCTAGATAAATTTCCTTGGAAAGTATTGCATTCACTGCAATGGTAATTGTAACACTGACAGTATTGAGACTCATTCGCAGATAATTTTGAAAATCCCGGAAGATAGTTGTTCGGCTTCTTTAGTTTTTCACAGAAAGAACACTGCTGCAATTCTTCCTGGTTTTCCCAATCTTCCAAAGTAGTAAATTCATCAATAATCTGCCTTGATTTTTTATTTTCTGCATCTTCGATGATGTTCAGAAGCTTCGCCTGCTCAATAGAGTCTTCCAGAGAACTAATGAATCGTTTCTGTTCAAGAATTATTTTATCATCTGTGACTTTCATGATATTCGAATACTCTTCACCAAGTTTCTTCACATGGTCAATCCTTTGTTGGATTTTTTCGCTACTAAGATAGGGCAAGCCATCCAACATTGCTTGTCTATACTTAGTCACATTTTTCTTCGTATTTTTAACAGTTGCTGCATTCTTCGCCATACGCAAATAATGGTCTCCGTTAGAAGTATGTTTTATAAAGAGAAGTTTCTGCTCGTTAAAGGATAATTTCGACAAGTCAAATTTGGATGTTTGGGTTAACAAGTTCTTGTCGAATCCATTTTCCGAATTTGTAGCTTGTTTAGCCTGGGTATCACAACTCGAGCTGCTTGATACTTCCGAAGACGAAGGCGATGGAGTTAAAGAAGAAACGGAGCTTGGAATGACACTTATAGGGTTTGCAATTATATTCGTTGACGGAACGGTCTTCAGAGTGTAACTTATGGGTTTAGAACCTTGACTTGGAATTTTCAAGATGCTGTTTGAAGGCCCCGAGGGTAATTTTGTACTATTCGACTGTTTGATGACGTACTTTTTACCAGAATGGTAATAGATGACATTCGAGGAAGGAATTTTATTCTCTAGGGGTTTCATTAGAGTCTGATTTCCTGCCACTGTAAAATGTGGCGGCGGAGATTTTTCAGAATTTATGGAATTCATAGATGTTATAGGGGTGTTAGGTTTCACGACTTTATTAAAGCCTAACTGATTAACTTGGGTCAATTCGGGTAAACCTCCAGCTGGTAAAATCGGAATGGGTTTCTTCCTGTCTCTATCTTTAGAAACTATCCTTCTTTGAGGAACAACTTTGATACAATTTGCAGAAAGAGTAGGAGAAGGGATTTGAATGGTGCTTTTCTTCCCCTGGGAGTTTTTCTGATACTGGGAATTTGAGTTCTGCTCAATAAAGACAATCTTCTTACTGTTCATAACATCTGGCGGAAGTTGGCTGATGATAGAGGAAAGATCAAGACATTTTTCACTGTGAACGGTCAGAATTTTCGTATTGGATGATTGCGATTGATTGTTAGGTTTATCTGACTTCTCTTCCATTGTTCCCCAATTCGTTGCCGGATCGCTGGCGAATTTTTTAACTGATATTTTCGGTCCTGTGCTTGTGGTTACATTCGAAGTGCTCATAGTGTAAATTTTATTTGAGGAACTGCTAGCGATTGATGTCGAAATTGAAGTGGTTGGCAAGTTCTTTGAATTTTCCGAGGTCTGCTTTGTATTTTGGGAAAATTGACCGCTCAGAAGGCCATGGAGATTTCTTTTTTTTGTTAAGATATTTGCCTCATATCTTGGCTTTGATGCAATATTCACTGGAGACCATTTAGATGAATTGGATTCACGCATGGAGGGAGTTGGACCACAATCAACGAAAGCAATGTCCGCTGGAGGTCGATATGGAGAGTGATAATAAGTCACTGAGAGATTGTTGTTCACAGAAGTTGAGCTACTTTGATTACTTGCTACACTTTTATTATTGGTTGTCCTACTTTTATTATTAGCTGGAGTGTTTTTATTAGAACCTGGACTTGTTCTGTTCACGGGCGTAGTGACTTCGTTGAAATTCTTTTGATTGAGAGCTGGGCTATTTGTATTTGATGAAATATTTGTATTTGTTGATATACTTGTAATAACTGGAATATTTCTATTAACTGGACTGGTTTTATTAGCTGAGGTATTTTTATCTGATGGATCATCAGTCTTTTCGGTCAGATCAGTATCATTGAATGTGTTAATAATCTTAGCAACATCTAAAAATCCGGATACATCCAAATTAGATGTCATGGAGGGTGGATCCCACCAATTGCCCTCGGCTTTCTTCTGTCTCAGGAATTCCATAGCATGAATACGATTCACAAAACAATGTTCCATGAGGGCTTTGCATGCTTTATCGAACTTTTTGTGATCTTCCTTTTTCACATCAGAAGGAATTGGCATCAACATTAAATCGCTGATCTCCACACTTGTTAAGCTGTGATATTTCAAGTGGGCAAAGAATTGACACTGGTTATGAAACAATCTTATGACGGCTGGTCGTTGACCTTTTTTCATTCCCTTTGTTCGAAGATAAGCCCGTTTACAAGACTGGGTTGAGATGCAAATGCTACACATTGTCTTGCCATTTAGTACGTGCGCGCAATTTACTAGGAAACAGAGCTGACACCAGTAGCCTAAAACCCAACTGCGACGAGCGGTATGTTCTTCTAAGGAACTTGAAAAACGAAAACTGAAACAGAATTAGTTTGAATGGTCAATTATTAATTTATAACATCAGATACTAAACTAAACAGGCTACGTGTTTGAAAAAACCTGGCTTTACATTGGATTTCATGTCTATAAGTTTTTAAAAATTATTTACAATCGCTTAAAATCCTTTACATTTTTTTAAATCTCTTAAACATTTCTTGAAATTTTGTGAAAAGCCTGAAATTTTGAATTACTTAAAATCTTTTGAAATCCCTTAAGTCTTGTGTTGGTATGAAATTTGCCTTGTGAAGAAACGTCATATTAAAATATTGTGAACCAAACTCACCTATCTTTGCAGTAGCTACAAACATGCATGTCTTGCGAAACCGAATCTAGTTGTTTCAAAGATTCTGGAATATCCTGAGGCGCAAAAGGTTTGCATGGTATTCCGAAAACAGCTTCCTTCATAGAATTAAAATAAGTAAGGCCCAAAAGATGTCCTATTCTAGTATTCTTTTTCAGTACAGGAACGAAACTATGATGAGGTTGCTTATCCTTTTTATTTTTTATGGGCGGATCGTTTTCTACATTATTAGATGAAGGCTTTGGTGCAATTGGTCTATTTCTCTTAGGCCAGTCCTGATAAAAAAGAACTCAAAGTTAAATATATGAAACCCATAATTTCATCAATAAAAATACTATAAATCAGATTTTCAATATGATAATCTAAATAGAATTAAATAAAGAGATTAAATTTTTACATTAATTTTGAATTATTTTTTTTATGCAAAAATTATTAAGAGTAAATATTTTTTTGCTCCATAGGCACATTTCTAATTTAAAACAGAATGCGTCTATAGAATAAAAAGATATTAATTTCTAATAATTGTTGAGTAAAATCGAGAATTAAATTTTGAGGTTAAAATTTGCATCAAATATCGAATAAAGATGATTGTAATGCTGAAGAAATTTCAGTCTTTTTATACACAATCAATGTACAGCAACAGATTTTAATATTAATTATATTCTTTAGTGTGTCATTTGGAAAGCGACAAAAACAATTTTCAGCAAATTTATACATCCTAGCATTCCGTAAAACCTAAATTTAAACAATTAAACCATCAGAGTAACAAAAGAAAATGAATGCGATGTCTCGCAAATAAAAAAAATCAATTTCAGGTCTTCAAAACAAAACGAGGACTCAATTCTAAAAAAGATCCTTTCGTTTTCAATCTCCCCAGCATAAAAACAAAATTTCTACCTACCATTTTAAACAAGAAAAGCAATCATCGGGGAAGAAACCTCAGGAAAGAAGACCAGTATTACATTCTTCCAGAATTTCGAAAAGAAAACTTCACTTCTGCAAAAAATGAACAAAAGTTATTATCATTGTCAACGAAACAATGTAAACGTCATCACAAAGTAAAAATACAATTTGAACTTACCAAGCAAAGTTTTTTCCTCTAATACAATTCTATGGTATTCCTTGTTTGTTCTGCTTCTGCTGAAATTTATAATAAAGCTTTTACCTATAGCAGTAAACACTCCTACTCCAAATTTATCCAAACTTCTTCGTAAGCATAATTTTCATATTCGAACACCAAGTATATCTAATGTACTTAAATATAACGAGTGTCTCCTTAAGTATCAATATAAATGCTTTAAAATCTACCAAATTTGATTTATATTACCTTAAAATCTCAAATCCTTTTCGAATCAAAGTTTAACTAATATTCACAAAAATGTTCCTCACTGCTGAGTGCTTTAAGCGATGCTGGCTATTTCTCTAACCTCGTATGACGTGTATGACCCTCAGAGGGCGCCACCGTCGCTTCAACTTCCGATTTGGAAAAATTTATCGAAACGACACCAGCGCCTCTCAATTCTCTAATCCTGGGGGATGATATCTCTATGAATTTGTAATTAGGAAGATAAGATAGGGTAAAAATTACGTCCATGATCCATTTATTTTTCGAATCATGTACATCTAAAAATATTTATACAGTTTCGATAATTTAGGAACTAAACGTAGTTTTACAATAATTTGTATAACTGCTATCAATAAATCATTAATATGAACTAGAATAATTATATATTTTACTTTTATATAAGCGTGGTTTATACAGTAATTGTACAATATAGATTTTGTATCCAAAAGTTATTAACAATTATAATTGATAATACAAAAAGAAGTATCTCTTGTGACCTCAAGTGGCGACTTCCGGTGAATATTTAATGAACTAATTTTCAAAAGAGATGATATATCCACGTCCACCGATAAAACTTCTAATTTACTTGTATTTGAGATCACGGGTCACAGATACATCATTTACGCCGAATTTGAAAAATTCTTGTGTACATAAATATAAAGATGCTTGCTGCCTTTTCATAGGACAAAATATAAATAGAATTTTTGATAAGTCTAAGACTGAGTGTTTGCAAAGACATTCAAAACTAACAAACAAAAAATAAAAATCGCAATATCAGTTCTTTTCATAATATTTTTCACAAATTATTATATTATTCTGTTTAGAATAAAATACAATAATCGCTAATGCATTTCCAAGGGCGTCGGTTTATCTAAACTCCAAATTAAAAGCATATGAGAGAAGTGATTTTAGCCATAGAGAAAAATTCTTTCGAAATATCTTATTAAATACTATAGTGACCATTTTTGTAGAATAAAGTTCGAGGATGCTTACGTGAATGTTTTTTTCTTAGTTGTAAAAAAATCTTAAGATAATCTGTTAGGATTAGTGAAAAAGAAGTCTAATTAGGAGTCCTCCTCGTCGTCAGTGGTGCGTCGCTTTTTACTAAGAAGTTGGTTCCGGGTTCTTTGTTTTGCTACACGCAGAGATTCCTTCATGTGCGCAGCGAATTCCGTTTTCGTTGGTGCTGGATAATGTCTGTTTGACGATACTGCCTCTGGAAAAAAGAAAAATAGTAAATGAAAAATATTTCGAAATTTAGATTATAGAATAAAAATATATAGTAATAAGTATAGCAAATTATTAACTTTGCAAAATAAAGACAATTCTTGATCATTGAATAATTATTGGAGAATAAATAAAATGACTAATGGCACGCCCCAGGCGTGACATTAGTCAATCTTGTTCTGTAGCTAGAGTTTTAAATTTAATATTTAAATATCTTGTCTAAAACAGTCCTATGAGCTTTCTGCATCAGTTCTCGCTCGAACTCGCACCTTCCAAAAACTGACACTGTTTAAAATTAGTGAAGAAAAATAAAATATTAAAATCTACCGAGTATAACAGCAGCTAATTTTGTATTATAAAGGGGTGTACAGATAGGCCTGCGACCAGTGTTTCTTCCAAGCCAGGTGAATTGGGAGACGCATTCGCCAGAAAGTGTCTCCTTGATGCAGAGACTAGCAGACTCCCTTATGTTAGAACCTCCAAGATAGCTCAGATATGTCACCTGAAATTAAAATTGTAAACAAAGATAAGTTTAATAAGTACAAAGAACGCTTTAGTTACTAGAACACATTTGTTTTCAATAATTTTTGCCAATAGTAACTATTTTTGCCTTTTATGTAAGCGACAACAGCGCCACTTACCTGTAACTACTGAATAGCAGTTTGAAATTTCAATAAAGTATTAAGAACAAATACCAAACTATGACGTCACGAATTACCGACCGGACAATGTATGTATTTCTTTTCCACGTTCTTATTTTTAAACTAAGTAAAATATCTCATTGAAAATTTGAGAGATGAAAGAACATATATTAGCCGGCTGCTGTCTGGTACCTTGGAGCTCATATTTTGCACTAAAAATATATTTTTCATATATTTTTTATGTCCAGTATCCACTATAGCAGACCATATGATGATTTACCAGGATTTACAAAGATTATGTGGTCTGCTATAGTGGACATGGAAAATTGATGCAAAGTATATTTTTCATGCAAAATACGAGCTCCAAGGGACCAGACAGTGATCGGCTAATATATTTTCTTTCATCTCTAAAATTTTTAACGAAATATTTTATTTAGTTTAAAAATAAGAAGGTGGAAAAGAAATACATTGTCCGGTTGGTAATTCGTGACGTCATAGTTTGGTATTTGCCCTTAAAGAGAAAACATTAAATATTGCAGTAATTGTTCATATGGGTAAGAAATCTGTTCTTTTATAAAGAACTGAACAAATAAACAAAATTTGAGGTCTATGTTATCACTGGTAAACAACATATTTATTACGACCCCAACAGATGCTGGGGCTACTGAAAGTGATCTGCCTGTATTAAAATGGATCCAGTCTATGATAAATCAAACTTACGACAGCATTCTTTGTTTCATCATCTATTTTATCAAAAGCTGCGACTTGTTCTACAGTTTCCAGTGGCAGAATCGATGGTTTTGTTGGAGTAATATCCAGGTGAGTACCTTGGCCAAGTAAAATAGACTCAACATTATCCAAACGTTGATTTATTTTTCTGAAATAAACATATCAGTTTCGATAAAAGTGTCACTAAGCGGAGACCTTTTTTTAGTTAAATCATACTTTGAGTAGTTCTGTGAAATAAATTCACATCTTACCTAAGTTCCCTGAGTATTTCTCTCAGAAGGGAGTTTTCTTCATTGTTTTCTTCATCATTATTATCCTCGAACTCGTCATCTTCCAAAGGAATCTTCAAACATTATAATAAAGTATGTGAATTAGAGAATAACTTTCAGAAACTACAGGTACTTTTTATACATAAAATCCTAAATAATTTCGTTATATGTAGAAATCAAATGAATTACATTCTTGTTTTCTTCTATAAGTGTTTATAAATAATAAAAAACTTACACGCTCCGATTTAACTTCGACATCATTGCTTTTATCAAGAATGATTTGCTCCAATTGAGAAACTCGAGAGGCCGAAGACGAGATTAATTGTTGACAGTTTATTCCGTTCATCCTAACCTTTAACTTTTCTTCACTTTCTTTTGGCCTTTTTTTCTGACGAAATTTTACAAAAATTCATTCAACTTTTTGCAGATCTTGTTACGCACCCCATATCGAAGTTATAATCAAAATTATATTGTTGAAGAAAGAAAATTCAAGCACATGCCTGATACCGAAATACACTTTAAAATCAAAGTTTCTACAACAATAGAATGTGAACACTGGTTAAATATAGATATATTTTTTAAATTTGGAACGATTTCATGATATAAAATATGTTAAAAAGAATATTATTTCAAGCTTGAAATCCGGATTCAGGGATCATTTAACTTTCTGAAATCCTTATTCTTCTCTCAAAACAAATACCCCTAACCCCTATAGTTTCTCACCCGCATACTGTCCTTTTCTTTTTCTTTTCTTTTCCTCCTCTCAACCGGAAACAGCTGACAAATTTACGGAGAATTGTTTTGATTGGCGACTGGCGACATCATCGCAAATTTTCCAGCGTTTTTAATGTGTAAACAACTGTTTTGTTTTTACTGAAAATAATGGAAACTAGTCCGGTAAGTTAAAAACATCAAAACTGGATTATTAAAAATAAAATAATAAACAATCTAAAAAAGAATATAATACAATTGATATAATACGTATAGACTTAACCTTGAAATTTTTGTTTATACATGCGGTCTAAAGTCACTTTTAATAGTTTATTTTTATTATAATCTTATTTCAGTAAACATTTTATTTGTAATTATTTACCTGAAGAGTTTTCAATGTTCAAATGAAAGAATTTTTATATTGATTGTATTTTAAACTAGGAATGGTTTTAAAATATTGATTAATTTGTATTGCAAATAATTCTGTATATGAAAGAACTTTATGTTTATTGTTATTTTTAGTTGTAAATTTACAGATAAAATGGAATTGGGAAAAAATACTTCGTTCATTTAGACGTTGAAAACTTAGGATATATTGCATTTAGCGTAATACTAAATAATTTACTTTTAATAGGTGAATAACATAGAATGCAAAAAACCAAAAATGAACGTTAAAGTATTAGTTCAAATTTTTAAAGGACATAATTTAAGTCATAGAGTAGTTGGAAATGAAAATGGAAAAAATGATCTGGAAAAAATACGGAAAAGTATTGAAATCACACAGCAGGAATTAAATTCTTACCTGACGAAGCTTGTCGAAGAAGAAAGGAAAACTGCCCCAATTGGTAAAATATTTTCTCTGTTGTAATAATATTATATATGTTTCATAATTAAGGAAAATATAAAGGAATTAGTGCAAGCAATTATACTTTATTATAAGCTGTATTGACCACAGTCGAATCTTTATTATAATGACCTATTAATTTCTTGACTACAGAAATTACAGACAAACAAGTATGAGTAAAATGATTTACACTTTTGCCTTTTATAGAAATTGTAAATAAAATAAGTTATTCACATATGACTAGAAAAATTAATAGCAATCATAATTATCCCTTGCAATTATTATCTGATTTCAGAAGAATCCAAGGATGAAAGCAGTGATTCCGATAATATTTCGGATGATGATGCGGATCAAGATTTAGACAATCTAATTAAAAAAATACCTTTAAAATAAACTAAGTAATATATATTGTAATTATATCTACGTATATACATTTATAATTAAAATCAATTAAAACTATGTTTCATTATAATATAATTATATAGGATAAATTGCGTTTATAGTGTTCATATTAATCCTTATTCCTGTATCTAAAATTTCCGAAATGAAAATGAAACTAAAGTGTCAATGTCAATTATATTACCCTTTTTTTATTTTTAATTGTAAATTCAGAGAAAAATTTATAAATAAATAAAACAATTTTGAGATGTAAACTATTGACTATTTTTCTAATTTCAAAGGTAATATTCTCAAAGAAGGGTAATATTCTCAAGAATATTACCCTTTAACCCATATGGCCGAGAATTTTACATCTCAAAAGAATTAAACTTAGAATTGTCAAGCACACGAGTTTTTTGCTATTTACAATTAAACACGTGTCGTTAAATAAACAATTAACTAACAAAGTAAAAAGATGGGAAAGGGTCGAAAATATAGGCCAAAGAAGAACTTCGCAGAAAAAAGACGAGAGAAGAAAGAAGTAAGTTTTTTATAACAAAATGTTTATGAATTCGACTAATGTGAAGGTTATGTTTTTTTTAGTATAAAAACAAACTTCGAATTTATTCATATTTTAGAGAAATATAACTATAAATATTCAAAAAATACTTATTTGAAATATTTTATTTCTTAATGCCGTCTCTATTCGGATCATTCTGATTTTTTTTTAATATAAAAGTCACCTAACCTCAACTTCTATATTCTGCATGGCAACAATAGCAAAGCAATTAACAAAAAACTTTATAGTTACAAAAATTGTGGTAAAAAAAGGCCCATAAAAAAACATATACTTATGTTAGTTAAATTGTTGCTAACTTGAATAATTTTGCTTGAAATTAAATTTAATAATCGCTTCCTTAAATTTTCTACTTCATTTTAAGTTAAAAACATATTCTATTTTTCTAGAATAAAGATGAATGGGATAAAAGACCCCAGAGATGTTATGCCGACATCGTCAGGGAGAATAAAGATTTCGAAAATTACTATAAAATGCAAAAAATAGTCCCTGAAGCAGAATGGGATGCGTTTATGAACATGATGAGGGAAAATCTCCCTGTTGCTTTTAGAATTACTGGCTCGAAATCAGAAGCTAAAGCTTTACTGGAAATCATCAAGGGTGATTTCTTTGAAGAGATTTTAAACTCGAAATTGGAGGAGGGTCAAGATGAGGTTGAGAAGGTAGAGAAAATGAAGCCGCATTCTTTACCGTTTTATCCTGAGGGATTGGCTTGGCAATTGCAACTTACAAGAAAAGACATCCGAAGGTCTGAAGCTTATTTCAGATTACACAATTTTTTAATTGCTGAAACAAGCAGTGGAAGTATCAGCAGACAAGAAGTAGTTAGTATGATTCCACCACTGGTACTTGATGTTAAGCCATGGCACAAGGTAATTATAAATGTTATAACTTCATTTTATCTAATTTCTAAAAAGAAAACAGTAGTAGTAATTTCTAAGTATTGCGAAATTGGTATGCTTTTCTAGAAAAGTAAGAATCTTTTATTGTTAAAGGTTTTAGATATGTGTGCAGCTCCAGGTTCAAAGACTGCGCAATTAATCGAAATGATACACGCTGATGAAAAGGAAACTCTTCCGGGTAATTGAGATTATTTGATATTTAATATTACAGACATTAAAATTTTCTCAGTATAATAAATTTTCGCTCTTTTCGTAGAGGGGTTTGTTATAGCGAATGATTTGGATAATAATAGGTGTTATATGTTGGTTCATCAAGCCAAGCGATTAAATAGTCCAAATATTCTTATTACAAACCACGACTCGTCAGTGATGCCAAACTTTACTATTACCAATCCTGATGGTTCGAAAGGAACTTTGAAGTTAGTATAATCCTTCAATTCTATTCCAATTTTCCCCAAAAAAATGTCTCCATGAAAACTAATATTTATTTCTAAAATTTTCTAGATTCGATAGGATTTTAGCAGATGTTCCTTGTAGTGGAGACGGTACAATGAGAAAGAATCCCGATATCTGGTGCAAATGGAGTCCGGCGAACGGCAACAATCTCCACGGGTAGATATCAATTTAAATTTAATGTATATATTTTTTTAGATTACGTCTGTAATTTATCAATTTTTCCAGTATTCAGTTCAGGATAGCAAAGAGAGGTCTGGAAATGCTGAACGTAGGAGGACGAATGGTTTACTCTACATGTTCTTTAAACCCTCTCGAAAATGAAGCCGTTCTTCATAGACTCTTGGTAGAAACTGGAGATTCTGTTCGTTTAGTTGACGGCCGAGATCTCTTACCTGGATTAAAATGCAACCCTGGTTTGTATTATGCTAACAATAAATATTTTTTAATATTTGCTAATAGTATTGAAAACATTTATATTTAAATATTGGATTCTAATTTTACAACAGGAGTAACTAGTTGGCAACCAGCTTCAAAGAATTTACAATTCTATCAAACCTGGGAGGAAGTTCCTGAGCAGTGGCAGACGCAAATTCGACCAAAAATGTTCCCTCCGAAGCCCGAAGATCTTGAAAAGTTCCACTTAGAACGATGGTACGTTTTTTAAATTCTCTTATCAAAATTCTATCAACAAAAAGAGAGCAAAATCTGAAATAAATATTATCACTAGCATGAGGATATTACCACATCATCAAGATACTGGTGGATTCTTTGTAGCAGTTCTCGAAAAGGTGAAGCTTCTGCCCTGGGAAACCAACTCAGATTCCGGAAGTCAAACCACCGAGAAGACTGAGATGGAAGACATCAAAACTGAGGAAAATACCGATAAAATACCAGAAGTACAAGAAGTGCCAGAAGAGAAGAACGAGACCGATAGAAAAAGGCCTTTGAACGATGATAAGAAGCCTTGGGGTCCTCAAAGGAAGAGGAAAAGACTTGGGGGTTATCGGGAGGATCCCTTTGTATTTTTTAAGGATGAGAGTGAAGATGTTTGGTCTTCTATTAAGTGAGTTTCGTCCCTCAACTGATCGGTAGATCTTTATTTCCTATCCTGAAACCTTCAACATTATGTCGTATTATTTTTAGACAATTCTACGACATTTCGAGCGATTTGGATCCGAAGTGTTTGCTTGTAAGGTGCCACGAAGGCAAGAAAAAGAACATTTACTTCACTTCTTCTGCTATTCGTGATATTGTTTTATCCAACGAAAACAAAGTGAAGATGATCAATACGGGAGTGAAAACTTTTGTCCGTTGTGATAACAAGAACATGCGTTGTGCATTCAGACTCGCTCAGGAAGGAATGCGAAGTATTTTTCATTATGTTGGTGAAACGAGGAAAGTGAAGATTTTGAAAGAAGATCTTGTAATGCTGCTGCAGAATGATGATCATCATACTCCACCGGAGATTATCAAACTTAGTCAACAGACCCAGGATCGTGTTAAGGACTTTGGTAATTATAAATATTAAAAAATATATATAATATATATATATATAATCAGTTGTAATAAAATTGATTATTTTTACAGCACAGGGAAGTTGTATACTGTTGTATGAGGAAGAGAAATCTGATAATCCTTACCCTCTGAAATTTGAGATGGTAGGATGGAGGGGAACGATGTCTTTAAGAGCTTATGTTGCAACCCATGACGCTATTCATTACTTGCGACTTCTAGGAGCTGATTGCTCTAAATTTGGTATATTTATAATTTTATTTATATAGTTTATGATCAATATAACGTTTTGAATTCTTGTTTTATTTTATGCATTTCATTCAACAAAATTTTGAGATTTTATTCAAATTCTTGACCATATCCTTATTTCTGTTATTAGAAAAAAATAAATTCGAAGTAAACAGACACGCAGTGGCCGCTAAAGTAGGCACGGAAGAAGAAGGTACTGGAGAAGAAATCGGAGATACCAGAGAAGTAGTTAACAATGAAGATGGAATTGCTGAAAATGGTTCTATAAAATCAGAAAGTGAGAATGAAGATTCAAAGAATAACAGTGTAGCTACATAATTCTTATGTAATGAAGTTCCTTTGTTCGGAAATTAAGGTACAGTCAGTCTTTGTTTTTTTATTATTAATTTCAAAACGTTTTTGAAATTTACTTAAAGAATTAAGATTCAATAAATTGAATTACCATTAAATAAATGAAATCATTTTTATAATACCTAAGTAACTAAAGAGGGGAATTAAAAAATCTTTTTTATAGAGAGTTAAGTAGTATTTTAATAGTCAATTTTTCTATCAAACAATGGATGTATGAAATTACATAATTTACTTTATAACATTTGAGCGTAAAGTACCCTTGCAAGTTATTGTTCGCTGTCAGTTTCGACAAATATCTTCAAGATAATGGATACGGTTTAGTAAATGTGGCCGGATTGAGAAGAATATCGTATGAATTCTCAAAAGACTAACGATATATGTAGCAGTCGATAAAATCTCACTTCCTCCTAAATTTTGGCTTTTCGACTTTAAATAAAGTCAAATCTTCTTACCCTGAAGCAAAATTTTTATATTTGCATTTTTCTGAATTTAAATCCTCTTCTAAATTGAAGGATTTAATTCTGAAATTCGTTAAATTTAATACGTAATCGATTCAACAGATTGTATCGCTTTTAGCACCTACTATCTAATAATTGCTATTGTTACTTAAGAGGACGGGTTTTACTATAAAAAGTTAAAACGTACATACGAATATTTTCGTAAACATTGGACTTGCAATAACGAATACATAAATTATCAAAATAAAAAACATATCAAAATTGACTAGACTTTTCATGCAAGACTAAATTCATTCACTGCTAATAATCACGTCCCGTTGGGGACGTTAACTTTCCACTAAGATTTTGCGCGTTTGAGGGCGATTTTGTGCCTGAAAATAAAAAGACAAATTAATGATAATTGATTGAGAATATTTTTCAGGAGTTTTATAGTTTGAAAACGTACAAGATTTGTTAATTTTTGTTCGCGGGTTGCTTGTGCAGGGATGATCACCCATTAAGTGGTCTCTCCACTTATTTTGATTTACCAATCCACGGCAAAGAGGACACCTACTGTAGCTATCAACTGGTTCTAAAAAAATTCAAATTTTTTGTTATGTTGTTACTTATTTTTTAGATTTGTAAGACAAATTACATACTTGTGCATTTTTCGTCTTTTGCATGTTCTGCGAACATTTTCTCATTTACAGGTTGTTTGCACGTCTCACATTTAACGTAGTTGCTTCTTAAGTCACATTCGTCTAAAAATAAATGAATAAGAGTATTTTCACTTGAAACTTACTTACTGAAAGTACGTTTTTGAATTTTTAAACATTAAAATTACGTACATAACAAATGAGAATTGAGGTGAGAGATTTCCACAACTTGTTTACATGCCTCACACTTTGTTAACATCGGGCAACTTCGCCAATAATGAATATTTAATCCTTCCTCAGAGTAAACTTGGCCTTTTGATAAGCAGAAGATGCACATTCTGAAAATTTTTAATATTGTCAGTCTGTGATGATTTAAAAATTATTTTTAATAGTAAAATAAAATTGAGATACCGACTTGTCACCCTTGTGGTCTGCACTGTTGTCAGAAGGAGATGTAACACTTGTAGAACTTCCGGTGCTAACTGGAGGACTAGCTCTTGGAGGAGATTTAGTTAAACTAGCTACATTGTTATCTATCGACCTTGTCCTCGTAGGTGTCGTCGTAGGTTTTTGATTATTAGCTTCCATTTCTTTTTTCCTCTAAAGATTATAAAAAATTGAATTTAAATATGTATTTCTAATTAAAATTAAAGGATAATAGAAAGCTCCTTACCTGCAGATCTATTCGATCGAATTCATGGAATAACTGTCGATATAATAAATTTCTCCTCGTGATATCATCGTCTGGTGGAAGCTGTTTGCGAACTAATCTAGGATTCACTTTGTAGACCAGGATTAATATTCGTTCGGAAACTTTTCTGACAGCTTCTGCTGGATGATGTAAGCCTGAGGAACCCAGTTCCGATAACGTTCGGCATGTTAAACCACTGCAAAAATTACAATGTCTTATCAGAGTACATGTATTTTGGAATTCAAAGATTTTCGAGACGGGACCACCCAAGTCGGTTTGGTAGCAAACACTGTATTTTTCGATAAAAGGCTTTTCTTCTTTACAATAGAATAATAATATTTCTTCATTTTGTTATAGAGTCAAATTAGGAAGAACACTAACGAATAATACTAGCTATAAATATGACAAGAGAGGTCCAAATCTCCGTAAGAAAGTGTACAGATTTTATTTCATATCATAGTTTTTGTGCTAGGAATCTTTATCGTCCTCTAATGGCGAAATTTGATAGAAGTGAATTTTAGAAATTAGATAATTCAAGAGCTTTCGGATTGGAAATCGTCACTCCTATTCGAAAAATATTATGAAACTGGAAAATTCAAAATTAGAAAGACTCTTAAATTTATATATTATTTAACTGTAATTCAGTCGCCGTTAGAGACTCATTTTGTAAAAATATTACTTATTTGTATCACCTTTGCTTGTCCGTTGAAATTCCGTGATTTAAGATTAGTTGTTCGACCATTTCAAGCCTGCTTAATGCCAATCTTTGGTGTGTGCTGCTACTCACTGTTCTCGTCAAATGAACTGGTATTATGTGTAAATCTCTCACACATTGGCAATCAGCCATACTCAAGATAGTGTGAACTGCCATATTATGAATTCTCGGTGTTGTATCTCCAGATTTTGTGAGGAGTTCAGGAAGTAATCTATCCACACTTCGGGCGATTTCAGTTGGGGAGACTCTGAAAAATATTAATTAGTTTATATATTGTCTGGCTTTAATTTCCAACGTCCTTTTTTGAAAATTTAAATTAACTAGGGAAATTTTCACCATGATTGCAAATTGTACCTATTGATAGCGAATTCCGAGAAAAATATTCTTAAAAGTTGTGCAGCTAGACTGTAGACACTGAAAACTTTGTCCCTAAGTGCTCTGTGCAAAAGTAAAATCGCCGCTCTAGCCGTTTTGTTGGCTGAGTGTTTTGATGTGGCAGGATCAAATGCTCTTAGTTCTTGTTTTAATAACATTAATCCCTCTTCTTTATCAGTAAATTGCTTTGAGTAGAACTTCTCAACCTAAGAAACCAAATGTTCAAATTATTTAAACTTGAACTTTTATTTCTTGTTTAATTATATTAAAGGAAGTTTTAGTACCATATCCATTCCGAAGACAGTTATCGGCAAAGCTGCTTGTTTCTTTTCCCTATCGTTGAGTTTTGATGGAACTTTTATATCTGTGCTGTCGGTATGACACTCTCTTGTGAATTCATTTGTGTGAGAGCTAAAACAATTATGAAAATTGGTTTTACTTTCTCATTCGTTTAATAATTAATTAATTAATTAATTTCAAAGAAGGACTCTTGATGACTATACTTACTGCCTTAAAGCTGGAATTGTTCGTTCCTCATAAGCCTCATAACTTGACCTTAGAGCTGGTCCTGCCGACTTTATTTTTCTTCTTTGTAGGGAACCTTTATATTCCTTTTGTCTTTCCAATACTCCATTTGTTGGACTTTCGGTGACATCTGAAAAATTGTTTAAAGGCGTTGGACCCAAATGTTAAGCTCAAAATTCAATTCTTCATTTTACTCAACGAAAATTATAGATAAATATTTTTTCGTTCTGTAGCATTAATCTTTCTTCAAATATAAAACTGCGTACAGAACGAAAAAATATTTAGTTTCTATACTTCTTGAGTAAAATGAGGAATTCTAAATCTAACTTCAAAATTGAATATGTTCATTTTACTTAAAAAATATTTGAAATAAATAATTTCTCGCTCTACGCATAATTCTAGTTAAAAACTGATTAATCCTACAGAAGGAAAAAATTCCTAATTTAATATTTATTGAGTGAAATGTAGAAATCGAATTTTTAGATTAGAACTTGATAGGACTTTAAAATTGGAAATAAAATCGTTTAAAATCAATTGTAAAATTTCAAATGAAAGATCTCTCACCTGGACTTTGAGATTTTTGACGCAAGGGTGATAAAGGTTGCGAATGTGCAGGTCCAGTTGGTGAAATAGCTCCTTCTCGATTAGCTGGAATAGACAATCTTGGTACAGAAGCTACATCATCTAAAGTAGTAACATTACTCGATCCACAAAGATCTATTACGACTGCTTCCTTCCCTTCAGCTGTTGATATATTATTCTTCTCCAACGGCTAAATAAATAAAAGATAATATTATCATTTTATTTCGATTAATTTCGATAACTGCGAAGAATACGATTTAAATTCGCTAAAACCATTGAAATATACCCCATTGGCTTCTAGTAAATCATCCACCTCGAGACTCTCATAAATTTGCTGTCGATATTTTTGTGCCTGAGCCTTCTTAGCCTTTGCCTTATCATAATCCTCGAGAGCAATCGCATATTTTTTTTCCAACTCGTATTTTCCTAATCGTTCCCCTGCTTTTCTCAAATTCTCCATGGCCACTTTCAATTTTGAAGCGTACTCAAATCTCTCCTCTGTGGTGAATAAAACATAAAAATGAATGTCAACCTGAACTTAGTTTAAAATAACTTAGAATAATAAAGTAGAATATTTAAAGCTGACTAAAATACTGAAAATATGTTTACCTTCAACAGCTTGCAGCTTTTTGGACTCCATTTGCCTTATTATTTTAGCTACTTCTCGATCCACATACATTTCAAATGCCAGATCGTCGTAAGGGGAAGTGTAATGAGGATTGTAGGGAGCATCTCCTTGGCCACTAAATTCCTGACCGAAGGGTTCACCGAGAATATTGATGGCAATGAGCCCAACCTGAACGAGAGAAATAAGAGAAAATTTGATTATTTAGCCTTAAATTCGCAAAAAAGCTCTCGAAATATAATCATGTTCTGAAATGATAGTTGAGATCAAAAACCTTTATTGACCTTCTTCGATAGGCCACTTATGTTAATCGTTATGTAAATCATTTAAAAGTCTGCGAATTTTTCTTGAATTCTTTTCAATTCTCTAAGTTTGTTTCAATTATTTTTCATCTATTTCTCATCTATTGTTGTGAAAAAAATACTTCTATTTACCTTTTTCGGTGACAATAAGTAATAAGATTGGCTGTTGTCTTTCTCTTTGATTCTTAATACTCATGAATATTTACAAGAAACTAAGAGTTTTGTTATAGGGAATCATTTTTTAGCTTCAACTTACCTGTTCGTGAATATTGTGCGCATTACAATGAGGTTTGTGAAGCCTAAATTTGAGAGAAACAGCCTCAGTTTCAGGAAGTGCTACGCTTTTAAGCTCTCTACTTTTATACATGGTTGACGCATTATCAGAAAGTGTAATGTATCCTAAGTAGGTGAAATCGGAGGAAGTTGAAGAGTTCTCTCGCGACGCCCAAATTTCCAATTTTTGTGCTAAAAGATTCGAATTAGCAATTTATAATAGAGTTTTATAAGAGTTATATAATATTAATACTAAAATTAATTAATTTCTGTTAATTGGTTGCTTATATTTTACATAAATATCAATACTTACGAATTAAATATTGGTGAGCCAGGACTTGTATTCTGGTCAACTTTGTTGGCCCGTGAAGACGAAGGACAAGTTCTTGAGGATAATTGCATCTTCTTGCACTTTGCCATCCTCTAACTGTTGGCCCATGTATATTCAATTCTAAGGACGAATGCCTGTCCTCTTCACCTTTAAATTGTACAAAGTCAAGTTAAAAATTAATTTTTCAGGAATTCTTGCAGAAAGTATTGATCTTTTGCTTCTAGAATTAAAACACTATTTTAAATTTTTAATAGGCAGGACTTTTATATGAATAACATTTTCTCCTAAGCTATGGAGTGCTTATCAGAGAATTATCATTTTTTTTTATTCTTAACTAATTTAAATATTTTTCAACAGTAATCTAGTTTTGATTTTAATTATCAGATTCTGTGCCAAGGTTTTAGTACATGCACACGGTGCCACCTGGCACTGAACTAATTAATTGCAATACTTTGCCAAGCTTTTAATTTCTTATTGCATTTTATTTTCTATTATAATTTAACGCCTTTACAATTATTGTATTCAATATTTCACTGAGTCTCTTTAATCTTCTGAAATAAACTACATATTCAATTTTGTATATTAAAAATACATAAATAAAATACAGGAAATAAAATAGTTATAAAGAGATATAAAAATGACACAAAGTTCAATTCCTCACACTAGATAAATAATTAAAATATAATCAACCCTTTCGATTTGGAAAAGCTTCTAATATAACTTTTTGAAAAAATTCCAGATTATTTTAAAAAATCAATATTTTCAAATTAAAATTAAATTTTCATAAAGAGGGCAGAGGTTAAATAACTTAAATTTTTTATGCTGATTATTCTGAAGTAATCGAGCATGGAACTCGTTTTCTGCTTACTTGAGGCATATACAACGTTGAATCCAATTTTTCTTGGCATGCTGAAAGATTTTGTACTAAATAAATCTATAAACGAAACACTAATAATAAATTGACAGAACTAAACGAATGAAAATGTCAAACATGAAAGGCACAGCCATTTGAAAGCTCTTTGAGGGAAGCTTGCAAGCTTGCACGTCTAGCCACTGCGAAGCTTGCGACAAAACTGATGCCGGGACTTCGATCTATGCGCAGTCTAAAGGACGATAATAAATTTATCATAAAATTGGATAATTATACAAGTTTATTTACTCATAATAAATAATTTAAGATAGAAAATTTTGCAGAATATAAACCTTTAAAATTTCAGTTTAAAATCACAGATTCATTTCTAAAATATATTTTATTGCGATGAGTATCTATAATGGAAATCCTCTTTCTCCATTTTACAAAAAACAATGAGATTTCTACCACAAGATCTCATTTTTAGATTTAAAAAATAATCTAGACTCTTAATTAAAATAGGGACAATGCTTAGTGTTATTTTGAATTCATAGAATGCTCATTTTGTTTAGAGATACTTTTTTTTAAATGAGAATAATAAAATTAAATTTATGATTTTTAACATTTAGGACTTTGCGCGCTATAATTAGAAATGGAATGAGAATCTGGTTTCATCATTTAAATTCTCCGAAAAAAGGCTGGGTCCAGGGTCGATATTTTTTGGGCTTGGCAATGCAGCTGTTATGTCTCGAGCTGATTTCTTCTTTACATGAAGATACAAGGCACGGATCGACTTCCTTCCGCGGACTTAAGAGGGGTTCCTTCGTGATTTTTCTCCCCTGTCTCTCTCTCAGTTTTTATTTAGGGATATGTAAAAAAATGTTTCCGGATACTGTCAAAAGGGCAGTACCATCTGCGCGCGTCAAAATATTGAATAGTATAGACTGAAATTTCAGCAATGGATCAATAAACGGAGGCTGTCCACGTCAGAGGGTGGTAAGGTGGCGCGCGAATTCTCGCGAATCGTTACATGTAGCGCCATCCACCAGTTCCTCCAAGTGAAAAGGAAGAGGACATTAACAATTCTGTAAGGATCTACAACAAAATTCATTGCACAATAAGAATTCTTTATTAAAAATTACATCTACATTCTTCAAAATATACAGTTACGAGACCTGAATATGGAGGGTTGTCGATTTTTAAATATCAGGAAATATCTGATCAGTCTCACGATAAAAGCGAAGTGAAAAATAAATACATCAGTCCTTTAGCGAATTGGTAAATTTCTGAGCCCCCTAATTTTGACTCGCCGTAAACTCGATCAACGAAAGAAATTGGTACTTCACCAATTGTAAATCCAAACTGCCGTGCTCGAACCATCATTTCCATTTGAAATACGTAGCCTTTAGAGACACAGGATTGAGTGAGTTTCTCCAAGACTTCCTTTTTGTAGAGTCTAGAAGAAAAAAATATTACTTTAGCAGGAGCTGAATACTGAGGGACTCTGGAAGATATGTACTTTAATATACATTTTTCTGACCTAAAACTTCCGGTTAGGTCGCTGACGCCTGGACTCAATAGAAGCTGGGTTAAGAAGTTGGCACCGCAGCTTATTAATTTCCTCCTGAAATCCCATCCGTAAACTCCACCATTTCCAGCGTATCTAGTCCCGGTTACGATGTCGTAATCGTTCTCCTGCTGCTTTTTGATCATTTGAGGAATAAACTTTGGCTGGAAATGTTTTATTGTTACCATTATAATAAAATTACTTCTTTTTTAGTGAGATTACTCAAAACTCAGTAATGATCTAATAATTACATGATGTGATAGATCAGCGTCCATAATTATAATAAAATTCCCAGTTGCGTGCTTGATTCCGTGTAGATATGCTGTTCCCAGGCCCAATTTTTTTTCTCTGGGTCGAAGAACTATTTTTTCCTTTCCATAGAGCACCTGAAGTTGCTGGGCCATCTCTAATGTGCCATCAGGCGAACCATCGTCGATTACGATTATTTCGAAATCAAAGTCACTACGATATTTCATTAGTTATTAGTCATTTGAAGCAAAGATAAATGAATGAAAACTTAATTGTATGAAATGTTTGCTACCAGAAGGAAATTGGTTCAAAGTATACATATAAGTTCTCTTATAAATATCTATAATAATATTATAATAAGTATCTGGTTTAATATACATATTTTATAATCGAACAAAAATTTATCTAAAAAGTGTATCAAACCGTGAATTTACAAGCGGAAAATTATTTGAGGTTATATATTAACTTACCATTCTTTCAAATATTTGTCAATAAGCCAAATAATAATCGGTAAATTTTCGATTTCATTGTAAGTAGGGAGTAAAATTGAATATTTATTGTCTTGTTTAATTTCTTCCAAATCACTGTTATCACTCATGTTGATAATTCTGTTTAACTTTTTTGCAGTTTAAATAACAAATACAAAAGAGATCAAATACAAAACTTGAATTCTTATTTTCGAACAGTTCGTTTCATTTAAAAATAAGTAAGAAATCACTGTGTAAATAATAATAGATACTTTATTTTATTGTAAAAAGTGACAGTAAAGTGACACGTTTGCCTCAGCAGGTGTCAGTGGCATAGTTGGCAGCACTTGAAGGGCCAAATTGACAGGATTTATACAGTTGGCACCCCTGTAAACTATTTACCCATCCAAGGTAAATATGAATCTTTACTATAATCCACGAGATGGCGCCACGAAGACAGTATTTGTAGGATTTGTTCATGTATAAATTAATAATTATACTTGTCCTGTGGCCTACTCCACATTAATCAGTAGTAATAACACGAGGTTAATGATTGAACAACAAATAATAACTTTATTGAAGAATAGTACATTGCACGTACTTATGCACATGCTCTTGCAAACAAGGCTACATGAAGAAGTATTCGAGAGAGCATTCCCTCTCACTCATTCCGCCATAATACTCGTAAAAACTAGAAGGGAAACTCGCTAGTCTCTCGCTCAATAAAAGAGTTCAGTCGGGGCGCTAAGACCCTGCGAAACGCTAAGACCCTACATATTGACAGGTGCTTTCCAAAATGGCGCCCAGTGTTTATGACAACTGATCTCAATCGTTCGAGTATGCGGTCTCGGACTCATTTTGCAAGTTAAAACCCCGTGTTTTTCATTATTCAAAGAAGAATATCGTCTCTTATTCTCTCAAGTGTTAAAATTGTCGTTCGGTAAGCGGTTACATTTCGAAAAACCGTTAGTGATTTTTCGTGAGTGAGACATTTTCTCGAAGAGCAGTGATTGACCGACTTGGAACCTGCAGATTTGTGACCTTTTTCCAGTTGAGTAGAGAATCCTCTGGACGTTACAGTCGCTGTCATTATTGTAAGTAATGCTAATTTTACCAAGGGAAATATCTCAATGTTAATCGAAACGTCCTTTCGTTTATTTACAAATTTTTTTGTGAGCGGTTTGCAATTTTGACAAGATAGCGGATCGAAGCCATCTTTGATCTCATTGTCCGTCAAGCCGGGCAGAAATTTCATGATTACAGGGATCCTGTTACATAAAATGTTACGTTCGCCCTCTCTCTGGAATACCTTTCTTTTATCTTGCTCAGGGGTTCGGCCTTTTTACCTGAGTCGGGACTCTTTTGTACTTCTAAACAGGTTGCGGCAGGTAGCGGGGGGTTGGAAAAGTCGAGAGTGGAGGAAGACACTGATTGATTTTGAATGAATTGCATGAAGAAGCAGGGATGTAGGTAATCGACCTCGTTTCTCAGAAATGTTACAGTTTCTCACAAAAGAATTGCAAACTATGAAAAACAATTTATAGGCTTATATTTAAAACCTCTCTACTTCAAAAACATAAATGATAATAACTGAAGTTTCTGTCACAGTTTAATAGTTTATTAATGCAGAATTAAATCTAAAGATCAGTTTGATGAATTGAGGTTTTAAATTAAATGAATTTCATTAAAAAGTTTCTTTCGAGATTGAAATTGAAGTTCACGCTCACGAGAACTTTTGAAATGTTTTGTTCTTCAGATATTTAATCATTTCACGTCCACTATCCACTAAGAATGTCTTTGATTGAACGATAAGATAAAATATAGGTACTTTCTTGCTCTCACAATTCAATGGGCTTGAGGCTTGACAATGACGATATAATAACTTGACATTTGAGAATAACGCTCAACGCTCATGGGCATAAATAAATTAATGTGTGCATTGTGCTGCTGTTTTGCACCTCGTTAAGGTGTCTTACGGACATATCTTCTCATTATCAATTCTATACCTTTTGCTTTGAACGCTTTCAACTATTCCTAGTACAAGGTTAGCATGCACCCGACATTTGGCGAGAACGCCTTCATCAGATTCGACTATTTGATAAGATAGGATGCAAAATAAGAGGAACAGATTTTAAATGAAATTCTTCATATAAAGTTTAGGTGTGTCTAAATGAATTATTGTTAGGGTGTAAAGATAATTTATACGCAATATTATACGCTTAAAGACCTTTTTATAATGAGTACGATTATTGTTTTCTGATTTTGTTTAAATTTTCAGTTGAATTTTACTATAAAGGATCCGAGAAAGGACCGTTGATCGTTTTATTACTCTGGGTGAATCTAATCTATTGGATTACATCTTTTGAAACGCATCGAGGAGGAAGAAAACAAGGACTCATGCTTAATTACTTTTATCGATCACTGACTGAAATTGAAATTTAGCTCGCAATTTTAGTTCTTCCGTTTGCAAAGTGAAAAGGGAACAGTGTCTCCAATTTAGTTGATTCGATCAAAAAAAAGCTTATTGGCGTAGCTTCAGCTTTTACAGTGCCGTTTATCTCTTTACTTTTAAATTATTCTTTCGACTCTACTAATTCAAAGTTATTTGAAATGATTAAATATCTAATTTGAAAACTTTTAGAAGCTCACGAGTTGTGCAAAAAGGTTCCTTATATCTTCTGAGACTGTCTTAAAAGTAGGTAGTCGCTTTGGCCTGGAATTATGAAACTCTTTTCCCTTGCCTTCATTAAACGCTTGATCCACAGATCAACACAATGACTCACTTCATTTCAATCGTCTTCAATCCCCAAGATCGAAACTTCAAATTGAGTGTGCGCCCTTAATATTGAATTTAATTTAAAATCCTGAATCTAAAATCATCTGAATATAAAAAGAGGAAATTATTCTTCAATAATCTCCTCCTTTGCTCCACTTGTAGCTCACATTCCTTCTTTAAATTATCAGTTACATTCTTTTCAGTTTTATTTTTCACCTTCTTTTACTTTCTAGGTTTTCATTTTTTCCAGTTGAGATGGTTAACTCAATTTCTAAGGCTCTCAGTTTCATGCCCTGTATGTGGAAAAATACGAGAAACATATAGTTATAAAAGACTGGTGAAAAAAATTTGAAGCCTACATGCAGAAGGCGGTGAAGCACCTACATGTTGGAGAAGAGGTCGTCAGTAGTTCGCAACTTCTTCCGGTCACGCGATTACCTCCACCTTAATTAATCGACGTGGCGTTCCGACAGTACAAGAAGAAAGGAAGAGGAAGTCATCAAAAATTCAAGACTCGATTCCCTGTGAGCCGTAAATTAAACTCCCAGAAACTAAACTGGACGGAGTTCGTACAATGAAATTTATTGCACGAATCTATCGATAGAGAGATTGCTTTTCTTCCTCATCACCTCAACTTTATTGTGGAATCAGCTATTTGGAAAGCTTTGCTTTTTCTTATTACTTTTGATTTTGACGCAGTGGATGCTCTTTATTTCTTAAAATCCATATTTTTTTGACATTTTAAACCAATATTGTTAGAATCGTTTGCAATTGAAAATTACTCAAAATAGTTATTTCATTCATAATTAATTATTGACAGAATGTACTTTGTTTGCAGAAAGATGAATTTTCGGTTACTAATCTTACAACCTGTTATCAGAAACTGTCTCTCAAATCAAACGGAAGCGCTACACGCTTTCGTATTGTCTGCAACTGCACTGTTTGTCTTTTCCGATAGTCTCTTATCTTATCTTCTCTGTATTCCCGCAGTTAAATATCACACACTTCTGATTTTCTTTCTTCTCATTTACTAATTTACAAAAAAAAAAAAAAACTGTTCTCATATGGAGATTATTTTTGTTGTGGGAAAGTAGGTTTCATGAGTCACTATCTTTTCAAAGAATTCCAGGTAGTTGAATTACAAAAATAATCTTACTATATAATTCCATTCGTTTTTTTATTGTGACGAAGTTGAATTATTGTTGAAATCCTCTTGATTTTCTAAATTATCTTGAAATTCCCTAAAATTGTTTTGAGTTTTATGAGTTTCAAGTAGACAAGACTCTTGCTCCCTTTGATGAAAAACAAAAAGAGTCTTTAAGCATTCTAGGCGGCATTTCTTAAAGCGATAAAAACGCACGAAGGTCTACACTAACAGGATAAAAAATCGAGAATATAGAAAGAGAAAATGAAGGAAATGGGGTGTAGAGAAGCACAAGAAAATCCCGTGCATTCAGGACGTGTAGAGCAGAACTGAATGTAATAAGTGGATAGAATGTCTGCACGAGACAGACTCGTTGTGCCTCCTTATTTCTCGCCTCTTTTTCTATCCATGAGGTGCAGAGAGGCATGTGTGGAAGGCAAAATGAAGGAGGTGGAGGTGAAGGTGGTGGATGCGGCAGATCACACAGAAAAGGTGGTTGGAGGATGATATAGTTGACGGAGGTGGATGTTAACTACCTCGCCTATGTGGGCACAAACTCTGACCGTCTTCGAGGGAAGAGCAGCCAATTTAATGCAGTCTCTTATTATCTCCAGGAAAAGGAATTATATTACCACCGAAGACCGACACTGTGCCTACACCATGGCTAGATAATAGGGGCAAAAACTCCGACAAAATGTTATTTAACCAGAGAGCTTGAAAATAGTTGCAGCACATTCCAGTCATCAAAGTACCTATTGTTGTTAAAAATGATGAAAAGCTAATATTGTACTTGGGCTCCAATCCAAGTTAATAAAATCTAAATTAAGAATTCAAGAGAAATTTAAAGGAATTCAAAAGAATTTAAAAGAGGGATCCTATACTTGTTTAAATGGGAAAAATATGGAAATTGTCCAGAAATTTCATGAACAAAATTTAGTAGACACCCTGTATTAATATTACTGAGCAAGAAAAGTAAGTTGCAAGAAACCAGGTCGTAATAGTTCCCCGTGAGATTTATTATCGAGGTGGCACAGCCTCCGTACTGAAGCAGACAAAAGTATTAATATCAATATATCAATTAACACTTTTCAGTACAATAAGTGACATTGGAGCACTTCGAACCTCACCATGTGTGAAAATTTGAGTTTCAACTCAATGAGACTAATATAGAAATTCACATTCCTTTGTGATTTATGATAACAATAACTGCTGATAAATTATGTGATTGATATAAGGAATTTATTACTGCGGGAGAAATTAGCTCGTAAAAGGAGTTATTCGGTCTATGCAATTAGTTCACACCTCTCAGTTTATTCTGTAGTCATGAGTTCTTTTCATATAAATTACATATTAGGAATAGATTTATGTCAATTTTAAATTTAGTCGTTCACCAAGATTTACGTTTAATTTAAATTTTATATTTCTTTGACTTTATAATTTCAAAATTAAATTTACATATTTAAATGTGATTTGGGTTCTGAACGTTGGCACAATATTTCTGGATAAAATAGAATTGGGAAAGAATATATCGTTTAGTATTTTAGTGAAGTTCAATACATAGATAGATAGATGTATTATATATAGATAGATCATGCTTTATGATTAATGGGGCGTCGTTGAAAGCTATTGAATTGATAATCGATATTCAGTTGTTTGCCATCGATTGTGGTGATTTGAACGGGTGATAAGGTGATTAGTTGTCAGGATAATAACGAGTTTAGTCTGATAATTAGACGTGTTTCTCTCTCACGAGGCAGTTTAATATACCTACCGGAAAGGCACTCCGCATCGTCTGAAGGTGCAACGCTTCTATCGAGTCGGATTTAATTACCGTGGTAAAATTACTGATATCATCTTACTAACGTAAGCACCGGAGATTCAAGTTCATAGTTGAAACTTCTCCCATGAAAGATGACAGTATGACACCCTCAACCCCATTCTGGGGTGGAAAACAAATTATTTATAAATATTTAATTTTGACCTCTCAGTACAACATCAATAAAACATTTTTGTGAATTTCACAAGAGTTCATAGGATTTTAAGGATTTTCATATAGGATATCAAGAGATTTGATGAAATTTGTTGGGATTTCCAGAAATATTTATAGTTGGAAGTGTTTCTTCTACAAAATATATATCGTAACAAAGTAACTTGTAATCTCTAACGTCTAGTGCATTTTCCGCACTAAGAATAAGTGCACTCGGTCTGGTGGGGTCGGAACAAACCATAATCGGAGCAGTGAAGGACCCTTAGGTCACTGACGTGACTGCGATCATAAAAGGTCTCCAGGGTGGTAGTTAGGCTTCTGAGCCCTAGGGATGAAGTGAATTATGCATGAAAGTATGGAACACTCGTCACGCCTTGGATAAATTGCAAATTCTATCGTAGAAAACTTTCATTCTTTCTCTATTAAAATCCTCATCACATTCTTTGAATCCTATCACATTTTCATCGTTTCTTCTTCCCCTGTAAACAAATTGCTCAATTATATCTCACTTTAGATTCAATTTTGAAAATCTCAACTTGAAAAGATAGAACCTTCAGTATTTTTTGATGATTGTGGCCGAGAAAGGGCAGTTTTTGTTTTTAGATAACATATGTTTGCAACAAACTCATACTTTAATGGCGAGTCTTGTGTAGGTAAATTGCAAGTTCCACATGTGCATTATGTTATTCAAAGTTCAGTCGCTTACTTGACCCTTTTGCGGGTTGAACGTTTTCCCGACGTAATCATCAGGAACATCCTTTTTAGAAAGGCGAGCCCGCAATTGGTGTAAAGTGTTGTTCGCACGTGGCTCTCTCACTCTTTGTCATCATTATCCGCCATCATCGTCGACGCTGCTCTCAACTTGTCCGTTGTGGGTGTTAGTTTATTTTATATATATGACTCAACTCTTAATAGCATTGTGATGTCAGATCCACTGCTCAGGCACATTTCCGACATACTTTTTTTTAATCGTATATAATAATAATGACTCTCAAAATGCGCGGGAATTATATGACAATTCGAGGATGATAATTATTTGTCGAGGAGTTTACGACTCTCGTAAAACATCTTTCAATCAGGTACCCAGAGGTACTTTCAGCCATACCTTGAGACTTGAGACATTTTTCGGCTTTTTGTTTTTTCTTCATGAAGGTTTTTCATAAGAAAAAAGAACTATTCACATTTTCAATGAGTGAAGCTTTATGTACTTTGTTGTTCACTTGCAGGCGTTTGGGACATTCTTGACCAATTTTGTCTGACTCTTTATCATTGTTACGTGCTGCTGACTATAAAAAGTGGGAACTTATCACTTAGGGGTAATAAGGTTAGTCCGCGCCTTTAATAAGTTCCTGGAAATAGAGGTGATTAATTTCGAGCTTGGGTCGTTATGAGCTTGCCACCAGCAGCAGCTATCCATGAATATTGAAAGTGAATACTTAATTTACTTTTTGACTGATAGGGATTAAAAGAATGGTGTAAAACCAATTTTAAAAAGTTTTCAACGTTCAAATGAAAGAAATGTTTTTTTCCAATTATATTTTATTCAGAAATAATTATTTGTTTAAATAACATTTTTTTTTAATTTCGAATGTTTTCACATAATTTTGTTCAGTTTTAATTCTACAATTTGTGTTATTTGAGACACTTGCGAATAAAGTGAGTGGGTGGGAAGGGAAATGGCTTTCTTATATACTTTTTTTTTGTACATTTTTTTCTTTACGTATCTCATGAAGTTACGCGTGTGGTCTGGACTGCAGCTGATGACCAGTAAATTCTACGTACCCACTCACTCCCGCAGAGTACGTCATGCTTCTCATTTTTCAATCTTATTGCAGTAGAAAAACATATTTTCAGTAAATATTGTCAGTAAATATTTACTGAAAATATTGTCAGTAAATATTGTCAGTAAATATTATGTTTATAAAATATTTACCAGCTTAATAAATCAAACAAGTCTTGTCTAATTAACAACAACAAAAGTTTCGTTCTTTTATTATCTGGAATGTGTTGATTCTTATAATTAATTCTTCTTTTTTTTTGTTTCAGGTAAGTTGCTATCAGACACATCACTATCTTCAGTATGGTAACCACATGTTACTTTTGGATGAAAAATTACTTGAAATTTTAGAAAATATTTTAAGTGAGTAATGAACAGAAACACGCACGCTGAGTAAACCACGTGGCTATTTGGATATTAGGTAAGAACTGCGTGCTAGTTTCACCCTTTGATATAAAGTTACCATGCAAACGGCCTTGGCTCACGTGCCCGCACAAAAATTAGTCAGCCCACTTACCTACCTTATGCATTAAGTTACGGTACTCCGATTAAATGGATTTAATATAGCACCAACACAATTCAGCTTATAAAACACTTCTGGAATTGAAAAGAACTAAAATAACAATTAATTACATCATGCAAATCATGTAATGAATATTGGTTTATTAATAAATATTAGTATTTTATATATTAAATTGAAAGTAGTCTAAAGTGAAAAATAGTCTAAGATTTCAAAATCTTTGATTAAAAATGAATTTGCTCTCAATATTTTATTCAGTACAACATTTCTCTCTGAGGATTTTGAGAAGCTCTTAAACTTTCCAGACCCTTGAATAATGGTTTGAATAAGTTATAAGAGTGAGTTGAAAAGTGGATGATGACTAAATAATATGGATGATGATCCATATAAGGTATCTGTATAGACATTAAAAATAACCCCTGATTTCATAAAGAACCCCAAACGAGATTTTTTAGAATATTCAACAATGCTCCCATTTGTCAACGGAACTTTCTGACTGGTCGACCCTTTCATGTCAAGTTGCCCCAGATTCTTTACGCAAATATATACACTTACAGTTAATGCATGAGGAGTCTAGAATCCACCCCTCGAGAGTCACTCGAAGTAAAAGGGTAAAATTAGTTCAGATAGATGGGTCGGCAAGCATGCGTGAAACTTCAAGGAAGAAGCTTCTACTTTTATTCCCTAGAAATTTTTTTAAAATCATTTGAAGCGACTGAATTGACTATCATTCTCAAATAATAATTAATAAAAAAATCTCTAATTTTTATAACGTGATAAAGACTATGCGGGGGCGGATGAAGACAGAGAGAAAGGGAAAGGAATAGAAAGAGACTAAAGAATCGAGAGGTGCGTATAAGTGCGTGTGTGAAACGGTAGCTTCGTAGAACTTTAAGAGACAGTTGCTTGTTCGCTTCAAGCCCGCTCGCATCGAAACGAGAGGACAACTCTAACTTTGTAAAAAATCTTATGTTTCATCGCTTTTTTTTCTTATCTATCGTCGGTTCTCGGTTATCATTCCTACTTGTCTCACATCTCTGCTCATGTTCAACTAACTGAACTTTTCACCTTTTTCATTTCCTCTTTCCATTTCCCTGGGGCCTCGAAAACCCCTATCTAACTCCCAGTGATGTGTATCATACTGTGCAGTGTCATCCAACCGCGGAAATTTAATCAATGATGGAAAAAATACTAAAAATTGATTCCTGATATATATGAATTTATATATATATATATTCGATATATATTCATGTTCATTTGTGTCATCATGATATCAGTTCATGTCAAGGTGCACTATTTTTATTATTTCTCTTTTTAAAAAGTCAATTTTTGTGAATTGTTCACTCCAAGGGGTTATCTTCATTCAAAGGATTGATCATTCAAGCATCAATGTTAATACGGTTAATGTTAATGTTAATGTTAATTCATTCTTGATTTTACTCTTTTCTCTGATTCTAACAGAGAAATGTACGTATTAACTGTTTTGCGATATTAGCACATCAGCGATTGTGCCAATAAACCATTAGCTAGTATTAAAGACGATTGACAGACACGTGATCAGAAATTAAGCCTCTTAGATTTGTTTTTATGACGTACAAAGTTGAAGTAAAGAGTCATGCTAACGATTGGTCCGTGGGCACGCGGTGCAATGGGGTGGCTTAGGCTATTCCGAAAATACTCGGAGTATTTTTACCTTAACTTTATGCTCACTTCTCGTGCGTTATGTCTCGAACAAAGTATGTTTTATATACACGCATGCGAAGCAGTTATCAAAGAGACGCCCGATTCTCGTACTCATGATAGTAAAGTCGAAATTAGTTTCATAAAACACGCAGTTCGTACATGTGTCGTTCATTGCGTTTAATAACTTAAATGAGAGCATTTTTATGTCAATATTTTCGTCTTGATAGAGGTGTCATTTATGTGCCAGATCGAACTTTCCTGATTGTTGTGAAGATTAAATTTAAAAATTATCTTTAATTTAGACACTCCTTAGGGTTATGCGACATGTCGTTCGTATTACTTGTATTTATACACACATTTATGTGCAGCTTTCGAATATACGGGAAGAGTACGTGATATAAATAGATAGCTAGGGTCGATGGACAGACTAAAGAGATGAACATCGTGAGAAAGAGTTTGAATTCATTCACCTGCATCAGTTAATCGATGAACTATGAAATTCGGTCATTTACACCTTTACTTTTTATTGACTTGTTTCAAATTTCTGTCATCTATTTCTCATACATTTCTCACCTATTTTGATCATACAAAAAACTTAATCTATTCATCTTTTTAATTGACAATAGGTACTTGACTTGTACCTACTTGTACCAATTAAACTTGTTATGTTTTGTATTGGTTTTGAATTATAGAGAAAGGGTGATCATTTAAAATGAAGAAATCAGACTTAATACACATTATTTATAATAGAAGTATTTAGGATGAAATTTGACGTTGATTTATGAGCTCAGTTACCGATCCCCTGTAACTTAATGAAAGTGAACTCGACTAAAGGAAGCCTCTTGGTCCTTTGTTTCCATTGTCCATGCAAATGATCGATGATCATTATTTATTCCACTCGAAGGCCGAAAGTCAACTATCATCCGAAAGAAAAAATCATTCTTTGCATCATACTTGTCTCGTATGACGTTTGCACGTGCAACGTATGTAAATTGTCCTCTTTTTATGGAACTTTGTTCATCAAGTTTGTACACTCAAACGCTCACTTCATTATTCGGTTAAATTAAAATTAAAATCGTTATTTCCTCATTCATCACATCCTTCACGATCCCTATATCATTATGCTAATCATAATACGTGGGCACTAATATTTAATATCAAATTAAGGTCTTCTTTCTTTTAGAGTCGTCATTAAAGAATTCTTCTTTAAAATCTTTGTTTTTTATAATTTGAGGAATTTATTAAATATATAGCTTATAGGACTAATGGCTAAATATTAAATGGTTAAATATTTTTTTTCAAGTAAATGGAAGAAAATATTAGAAATTGAAGTCATTAGGCAATTATAACTGGCCGGTTAAACAATATTTTTATCTTGAAATATAGAACATCCGGTTTTTGCGATAGAAAACTTATCTAGCCACGTGGGGAATGGAATTTAATGCTGGTCTATTTTTAAATGCGGTTTCCTCCGTTTTGTGTGGTTGTTGGAAGAATTAAGAATCGTGGTTAGGGGCTTGATCATCGAAGTCATTCGTATTTCATTGAGAACCTTGAATTCAATGATCGTGCCATCCGGCCATGTTTTGAATTCTCGCTACCTAGTCGTTTAATCGAAGCGTCAATCATACCGGACTTCACCCACACTCCAGAGGTTTCTAATGAACGAAAGAACCCCACTGTCAAGCCCATCATCGAGTCCTCAAGTCACTATCATTCTAGACTTGCTCAAGTGCTTCATGCTTATTAGATGATCTAAATTATCGGCACACGCACCCATAACGTGCGCTAATCTGATTATAAAAGGGTAAACACATAATAATCAGAATAAATACAGTTTTCTTATGTGAATAAAGTTTCGAACGTTCAAATGAACGAAATATTTTTTTCAAATTATATTTTATCCAGAAATATTGTACCAACTAAAAATAACAATTAGGGTTACAAGATTATTTAATTCTTTATTATTTTCAATGTAAATGAATCAATATTTAAAAACTTTTTACAGTTACAAATACAATCAATACAAAAATTCGTTCATTTGAACGTTCAGAACTTTTCAATCATATTTTCTTCGGTACTTTTTGAATTTTAAATTATTATTTTCAATGATTGGAGAACCAATCCAGAGAGAAAAGTTTTCCGTTAATAAATCAATACATAGCATCAGTATTAATAAAGAGTGTCTAGAATTTTCGCGCAGTGCTCAAATTTAGACGACGACTCGATGGATCAATAGCTCGGTGCCCACGTAAAGTTGAATTTTATTTCTTGTGTCGCATTTCCATATCTCGACACACGGCTGACACAAAACCTAAAATTCATGTGGGACTGAAGGGTCTTTCGTTATATTGTCAAACGTTCTTGCATACAGAAATGTCGTTTGAATTTTTACAGCGACCTTCTGCTTACTTTGGCAATCACTGCTGGTGACTTATGTCATCCTCTCACTTTTATACATCTTTAAAATTATTAGAGATAGTAGCTTTGTTTGTATACATATAAGATCATAAGAACTTGAATTGAGTAAAAATATTTACTTCTAAAATAGAAGCCACGCATTTCCGTAAATGACCCACATGCACATAATCAAGATTCGCAATTCTAAGCGACACCCCTTCACTCTTCGCCCTGTCATCATTCTCGTTTTGTTCTTCTGCTGTTTCTAAATCTGTAGCAAAACAAGTAACAACCCTCTTATGGATAGCGACGAACGTGGATTTAGCGCAAAGCTGCTAATCTCGAAAGCCCAGTGCAGAAATTGCCAGGGCCTCGTTACGTTTTTGACATCGCGGGTTATCGCACTTGTACCTTTTTTTCTTCTTTATCTTCTTCGTGTTCTTCTTCATCAGCTATGCTTTGATCTTAAGCTACTCGTAAATCTCCTCTATAAATATAAAAGCCCTAAAAAGTTGAACATGTTTCACATCTTCGTTTGGTAATCATCAAATTAAGAATTAATACTGATTTCAAGCTTGAATTCAATGATTGCAATCTAGATTGCAATAGTTTTAGTTTGTTTAATAGCATAACATTTGAATTCTTCTGAAATCTATCAAATTTTTCTTAAATTCCTCTTCAGACAAGTCAGAAAAATGTCAGGGCTCAGAAAATTGATGAACAAATGGAGGTCTTTGTCACTATACTAAATCGAATAACTGCATCGGATCGAGTTGCCATATTTGGTAGTCAATATCAGGTGCAAAACATGCGGGTTGCATAATTATGAAGGTGCAGGTGCAATAGATGGCACGTCTGCATTTTTCAAGCTAACCGCTTAAGCATATGTGTCCAGAAGTGCATCTACTTATGTACGTGCATGTGTCACTGCATTCTAGCAGACAGGAAACACCGCATTGAAATCCGCAATGTGGTTTTATCGATACACTACACCCAGTATGGTTCAAAACATCAACTTATTTTTCAAATTATTAACTGACATAATAATTAATAATAATAATAATAATAATAATAAAATAGTAGTACTTGAATGGAGTATTTTCAGTCGAGGTGAAGAAATTGGCACTCTTTTCTTTCCTATGATAATAAATGCAGCAAGGGAGAGGTGATTACAGTTTGAAGTAAATGTAAAAAGTTGGCGCGAGAGGAATTTTATTACCCATTCTGAACAAGACTCGCAGTTGTATTGTCTTATTATGTTTCATTTTCCGCACCATTGTCAAGTTCTGCGCACTCTAACTGGCAAAACAAAGCTTTTGTTTGCCACGGCTTTGAACTTGCGAACCTGCCCAAGTACATAGTGCACTTAACAATTTAAGTATAGACTGTAGGGCATGCACACCATCCGGTCGACGAGCCAACTATATTTTCGTTTTTTTCTCGGCCCAATTAACACATTATTCTTCACTTTGCCCTTTATCGATTCCCTAGAGAAATTTATCGTACACTTTATCCATTTTTCATCGTCTGTTTTACCCCTAGATTATTGGGCGGAAAAGAGAAAACTTTTCTGTTTAAAAACAGTAAATAATAATAATGATTGTGGATAATGCCTTAGAATTGATTGAAAATGCTTTAATTACTATGATAAAATATGACTGCAAACAGCTGCACCTAGTCTTACGTCATCCGACTGATAAAGTAATAAGAATTCAATGTGATTTTTCAATCAGTAAAATTGCTACAAATTATCGAGCTGTTGATTAATTGGTGTGATTTTCTCTCGAAGGAAATAAAGAAGAAGTAGGGAGAGTGTCGATGAGCGATAATTATGCGTTTCTGTTCTCAAACAAAAGTATCGCCAAGTTCATCGAACTACACATATATGCAATTATGCAAACGCGACATGGACAGCGGAGCTTGTCATGTTAATACAAATATAACTAACGTAGAGGCGCAATGTACGCATATAGATAAGAATGATTTTTCTTATTTTGAGAGCTACTGCTACTTACTACTTCTCTTTGCTCTAATAAATGTGAAAAATTGAACTGCGATATGTGTGACAGACGATTTCCGTTTCTTAATCAGGCATTTCTCGAAAGCTGCTTTTTTAAAGGAAAATCAGGGTGTTTATTGTGCGAGAATTTAAGGAAATACGGGAATCATGGAAATGAAAAACAACCGGAAATTATAATATAATATAACCGCTTTATTGTATCAAAATTTTTGCTTATTTTCTGAGGTTCGGTATATTGAGAGTCAAGCCGTTCCTCGAAAAGTCGTAAAGTGTCAAATAAATAAGGTGGGAGGCTTATATTGAAAAGAGCGATAACTTTTTCGAATGAAAAGTTCAGTGACTCGAGACTTGTGTTCTATACGGAGGAATCTCAAATCTCAAACGGGCGTCTCACGAAGTGCAGCCTCTCTGATTCAAGTACCTAAATGTCTCTGCCTCGAGTTTTATCTCTAATGGTTAGTGACACGAGAGGAAAGTACTTCTGGCAAAGATGTACTCGATATACTTTTCTGCATTGAAAAATTCCTTTTCATTAAGAAATTTATATGACTTAAAGCTGCATAGATATAATCAGAACAATATTGTTTAAGATTATTCAATTTAATTTATTCAGATTTGATAATATTGAAATTGTTACATTTCTTTTGTGCATTCAGAGTTTAACACCAAGATTTTAAAAAGCGACATTGGAAATGACGAATGAGCCTTTCAGGTCTCGAAATTTACGGGGTCGGGTGTCGCATTTGGCATGAGACGACGTTTGAACCTCATTGACCTCAACTATTTAGCCTTTGCCGATAAAGCATACCAACAATCCCAGGAATTAATTTTTTCTAAGATTTCCAAGTGTAAACTCTATTAAAAATAAACTAAACCAATAAATTTCCAAGTAACTGAAAGTCATGCATTTAAACGTTCAAAAATTTTGGTGAATCTTATTTACATAATAAAGCAGTATATTTTGAATCTGAATAAAACTAAATTGAAAAACTAGGCTATCAATTCATCCTAAGAATCGCGATGCTAAAAAAAAAGATGCAACGATTGATATTACTTTTCGTGCATGTATGTGAAGCCGAAATAGAGCGCGACGTTCGACATAAAACATCCGACGTTATAGGCTGACTCCTATAGAAATCCGGCTCAACGGTAATCTATTACCTATACATAGAGACCAAGTCCTGAATAGAAGACGACACTTCGTACAACGCTGATCAACGCGGTGATGCATTCAAGCCCGCATATAACAAAAAAAAGAGGAGGGAACTTCATTCTAAGACCCCAAGTTCTTCTTTCAGAAAATCTGTTCGGAGAAGTGTTTCGACTTATTAGATTGTCCGGCCGAAGTGGTGTCGACGTATTTTTTCTTCTTATATCTTGAGAACTTATTTTCATCTTTTCTGGGTAAAAATCAGATGTTTAAAAATGGAAGTCAGGTAAAATGAGAAAGGAAGGGGCGTGAGAATGACGAAGTGTTGATATATTAAGGATTCTATTTGAAAGAAGTTAGATTTTCCATGGAAATCATTGTAATCTCTCGAAATCATTGAAAATCTCTTAAAAATCTTTATTACAACCGTACTTTATTATTAGTAATTACATTTCGCAGTACGTTACTGTTATTTTCTAAACGGTTTTGATTGATGGACGTAAGGTTTATGATAGGTTCTCTTTCGAGATGAATTATAGAGAGTGTCACCGAGTACCACATTAACAAACCCTGTTTGCAATAAAGCTTTTAGTGAAAACAGTCCCCAGCTCAGGGTCGCTCGTCGTAATTCAATGGGGTCCTTTTTGGTGGTGTTATATAGCTCCCGGCCGTACCATTGGTCGTTTTTGCGTTAGTCATCCCAACGAATATTCCTGTCACACGAGAGACTCTACATGGGGGGCTAAAGTTCCATGAGGGAGGAATTTGTTCGAGAAAATATCTCAGAGCTGAGGTCTTGACTTCTAACGAAAATATTCGACCCTGAAATCCTGTATTTGATTGTAAATTATAGAATTTCAGGATTTACAATTAATTCATATTTCAGTAAATCATTTTTGAAAAGACGATCTTTTTCTCGTAAGACTATATTATCTAGGAAATTTGCAATCCTTTTTCAATCCAGGACGAACCAGTTTCGCTTGCTTCGACAAGAAACAGGTTTGCCAGGATCCTCGGAGCTAGGATTATTCAGTGTGGTGGTTAATTACGCGGAAGACGAACCAAGACTTTCGAGAGGACGTTATGTCGACCTCGACACGAAAACCTTGTCTTGTGTCTTGTCCTGTCTTGAGAAACGATTCGACAAAAATTAGGAATTCAAGTGAGGAACATTAGTAGTGAGGAAGGAGTGAAGAATATGGAAGAGAGATTCACTTTTCATGAGATTCATTCTGTCCACGTCATTCAAGAATGCTTGGCACGTTTCTAATCCTGAAGTAGTTGCACTCTGTATAATCGCTGCGAATTCGTCTCGGCTTCGTTGAAAAATTCAGCTGAAAATTGATGAAAATTTGAGATAAACTGTTGCAGTTCATACACCAATTTCAGTCTCGCAAGCAAATTTGTGTCAAGCTGTCTTGATTTATGAAGTTTGGAAGTATTTTGTTTGAAAAGCACATCTACCTTTATTTGTTTTCATGCTGAATATAAAGAATTTTGTATAAAGTTTAATGCATTGAACCGAATGTATTATTCTTTTATAGTTAGTGATCGGAGAGTTATTCGTATGCGTACCACTGAAAGGCATGCACGCAAACAGGAAGAGCGTTCGTTCCATATCGTGACTATACTCTGACCATTGGTCACTCCAAACATTTCAGACACTATATACATGTCGAGCGTGGAATAAATACCCAGAGTTGGATAATAGAGCACTTCCAGGAGAATTTGTTGATTTAAGTTTGGTGGTAAAGGATCCTCGAAATTGCAGATCTACCAATTGCCTTGATTAATTTTCTTCAATAAACACAGCTTCACAGTATGTCAATATATTCAGAAAAACCCCTATGGGAATAATACACCAGCATTACATACATGAAATAGATGAATATTAAGAATTATAGTACAATAGTAAAATCCAGTTGAACTTATCAGGCAATTGAACTTATTTTTCCATTCTTGATGATAATTCTAGTGAAGAAAGTCTGTCAATCACATTAGAAGACGTCTCTTTCATCACTAATCATATTAATCACCAGAAGACATCAATCAACCCACATCTCTGTCCTATCTACGATCAATGCCCCAGGAACTTGTCATCATTACCTTCTCTTCCCTCAAGCCTTTTTTTTATAAAACGAACGTCCAGCAATTTTTGCACCTTTATAAAACAATCCCTAACCCTTTTCATGACCTTGCATCACGAAAGCCTAGAGGTTCCTACACATTGCACAAGGAACAACCTACCTTATATTCATCAAAACACACGCATGAGAAGGCTGCGCAACATTGCATGTCTTGTTGAAATTGCGATGAGGAAGAAGAAAATTAGTTCTATTCGAAGAAATAAATACACTGACGTGCACTTATTGGAATTGATTTAAAATTCAAAACATCAGCTCAAAATGATACACGTGGTTTAAAGAAAAAGGGGGGTAAACGAGTGATGGGCGTGGCTTGAAAAATAGGGGCGTGTCCTAAATAAAAGAGACGTGTTTAATCTATTAAATCACACCCCCTTTCATTTATACCACATCATCTAATCATTAGCCATGCCCACCTCATCTTTGGACCACGCCCATCTCCTAATTAACCACACCCACCTGGCATTTAGACACCTCCCTTATTCCCGAAGGCACGCCCACGTAGTATTTGCCCGAGTATCTTCGTCCACAAACCACACCTGATCTGCCTCGAACCACGCCCACCTGCTCTTTAGTCACGCCTTCTGGTTCATTAAACCACGCCCACATGCTCATTAGACACGCCTTTTTCTTCCAGACATGTCCCGTTCAATCCCAACAAACTAGAGTTTATTGTCGTAATTAAAATATTGGCAAACGAAATTTTGATGAAAAGAAACTTCATTTTTCGCCAGATTGAATCAACTCTTGAACAAGAATCGAATGTAGAATTTTGCGCATAGTGGTCAAAAGAGGGGGTAGTGGTGCGGCAGGTTGGGATCCAGCCGGTTGTAGCCGGCTCTGCCATTTCTCAGGGTGGTGCGCCGCATCGAGGGGTGAGAAGATAGATAGGGTTAGAGGGTGAGAGGACGCTGGGCGTCGCGGCGCAGCTTGCCGCACCCAACAGCGCCTGCTCCCCAATGCCGACAGTATATGGTTGCTAGTTGACCAACGCTGTTGCTAGGTGCTTGGCGCTTGTTTTCCCGGCGAACCTTCTAGTCCGTCCACGCGAGATCCGAGATCCAACCTTTCCTCTCGAAGTCTAGACACAAGCCTCTAGCTCCAGCCGCTTATCCTTCCTTCCAAGCCAAGGTCATTCCGATAAACGCCTGCGGCCTTGGAAAGTACCCAAAATTTCCAAGTTCCAATTGAAGATTCGCGTTCCTACGACCATAGTTTAATAGTTATCTACTTCCTGGAGTAAGTGACAAGTTCTGTGGTGAAATTTGTGATTGTGATTCGAAGGTTTAGAGTCGGGTAGCTGTTTCAGATTGGTATTTTAAGAAAGTGACTTTGGCCATTAAATTACGTAAAGAATCCCATGGATAAGGAAATTTAAGCTTTATGAGGTTCCCAGATGCTGAGTCATTTTGGCACTGACCAAAGTCAAGGAAGTTAATCTCAATTCACGTTTTTTTTTCTCTTTTGGAGGGAAATGTTTTAGAGACTTAGAATTTATAGAGGTTGCAATTATTGAAATTAAATTAGAACATATTGGATCATTTATTTTTCTTCCAGCTAGAATTTAGGGTAGATGGTTAATCAAGTTATGTATTTGATTTTAATAAATTTGTGTGAATGTATTCAACTTTTTTATTTACATTTTATAGAAAATAAATACCTGTATTAGGGAGATTCAACTAGGGAAATTTTACTGTTATGTGGCCTGATTTTATCGATTATTCTTTAGATTCTATATACAGTGCAGTCTTTCTCACTCGTTCCCTATAGAGTTTTAAAAGTTTATTGATTCACTGAAGTAACTTGCAATTATAAATTTAGTCAGAAATAAATTACATTTGAATTCAGTAAATGATATAACTTTTTGGCAAAGGGTGCAGTTTATATCCTTGAAAAAATAATAATCGCGTTTGAAGATGTCTCTTGACAATAAAACCGAAACTTCGAATTGAATTCTAAAGTTTGAAAACTACTCGACAAAGTTGGCCAGAATATGGCGAAATTTGAGGAAAACTCCACCCGGTAGAGGCTCTCAAGTCGAGCCAATGACCTTAAACTCGAGAAAAGAAAACGAGACCCTTATCTCGCTTTCTGGAGTGTCGCTACTTGAGGATACGTGAATTTTTTTTTCCGCATTAATAGGGTGATTAGTGCCCCATTATAGTTAATACTTAACCGACATTTCAAGAGATAACCATTTTTTAAAGCAATGAAAGAAGCTCTTAAATTATTTTCCAATTACTTCAAAGAAATAGGAAATCAAAAAATCTGACAATTCACAGAAATTGAGCTTTACTTCAAAGATTTCAATAATCTAATTCTAAATTTTATTCTTTTTTTTTTTAGAATGCCTTTAAGTATCTACGAAGCAATTAAAATGCTGTGATCTTTCAACTGAAACTTTATAATTAGTTGAAAAAAACTCGTTTCCTGAAAAAATTCACAACAGTACAATAATCAGTGCCAGACTCGATAATTAACATTCGTCCGGATATTGATAAAAGTGAAACGGTAAATATAAAAATTGAATTTGTGACTGTTCGTTGGTGGTAAGAAAATCAGTTCATGGACCTATCGAACCGAGGTTGAGTCTTGTTCGAGTAATCGATCCACTCCGGTAATGCAGTAACCACGGAGATAACAGAACGAACGGAGACGAGAAGGAAGAAGAAACAACAAAATTAATCAAACTGACTGAAACGTCCTACAAATTGTGAAAGTTGGATACTTTTAGTTCATTCATTTTAACGTAACATTGGAACTTTCGATATGATTCGTTCAAATTAAGGAACTAATGAGTGGGGAACAAAGGGTGGATTATTAAAAGTGATTTGTCGCTTCGAATGAAGAGCTTTTTAGGATGATGGTGGAGCGTGTCGAGGGTCACCTCTTCATGTATCGACGACCCATTTACAGGGTGTTTCAGTACCTCGAAACCTCTGAGTAAGTATTTTTTTCAATGATAAAATCACGGATTACAAAAGTAGTCTGTGTCAATATAAATTGACCTTATTCATAAAAAATCTTATTTAGAAAAACTGACTTTTTAAGTAAAGTTTACTTAGAGAATTTGAATTTTCTTCGATAGAATCTTAGATTTTTTAAAGAACAATAAATCTTATTGTCCTATTATCTGATATTTAAAATATTAGGCAAGGGAAAGTAAATTCTCTAAATGGATTTTATCATGACTTTCTAACCACGAAGACTTTCCTGGAAAATATTTTCATTATGTGTCACAAAAGCCTTTGAGACAATTACAATTCAAATAAAACTATTTAATACTAAAAGGTCGTGGCAATATTTCCTTTACGAGCAATATTATATGCTCGCTATAAAGCGCGGGAAATATTGTATGGACAATTATGATTCCGGGTCATTTTCAACATTTTTAATGAACAATAGGTTCTGTAATGACTGAAAGGAAATTAATGAATTTTCTGGATAAAAATAAAAAGAGAATTGCCCTCCCTTTTTGGTATAATTTAATGTCTCCCTAACTTGATGTATATTCAGTCACTGAAAATGCGTCACTCGATAATTCGACTAATTGACTACAAGAAATGTGACATTGACTTATTACCTACAGCTTTTCAATATAAGGCTTCTTTTGCTAAAAAGTCTCCACATATTTTAAATACTGAAAATATATTCCTTAATATTTTTTCTATTTAATTCTCTGGCAAAAGTGCTTGAGATTGGCAAACAACGGAGCCGTCTTCATTTAAGAAACACTTATTAACAGCAATTTGAGGATTTTCTTCATCACTCATTCTCCTCATTGAATTATGACTCGAAAATGCATTTTCTAAAATCATTGAATAATCGCTACCCTGTGGGAGAATTTTTTCCTTCACAGATGGAATTTCTTTTGCAAAGGGGCGATTTTCGAGTTTTCTTACTTTTAAACTGTGCCCATGGTCCTTTTTGATCCTCTCTTTAGAATTATCAAAATCATATGACATTTTGTAATTGGCTTGAGCATCTGCTTCATCTTTATAATTATAATAATCTTTATAATATTTTTCACTATCATGAATTGTATTTGGACTATCGATCCCATTTTCTGAAAGTATTTCAGCTCTTGATAAATGTTCAGTCTCAAAATTCCTCCTTCGTGCAATTATACCATTAATCCATTTTAAATTCCTGGCAACATCCACATATTGCCATGGCACCCAACTTTGCAGATCGTCGCAAGTGTAGGCCACCAATCCTATCTGAAAAATATGAATTAAATTGATTCCAGTTAGAATTGAACTCAATTAATAAAAAAATTAAAATGTTTAATTACCAGAGTCTTATTTAGGATGATTGGTGTCCCCAAAGGAGGGCAATTGTAATATTTTGCATTTGGATCGGCTAGAGACTCGCTAACTATGTCTATGGGTTGCATTTGTGACAAATTTAAATTTGAAACAACACTTTCCACCAGATTTTGAGCAATTTCGTCCACAATCTCAGCCCCTCCACTGCGTGTTGAAGCGTTATTTATCAATTCTTCATTTTGCAAAACCGTATTTATTCGTGCCATAGCTTTGTCAGTAATATCTTTTATAAAGTTCTCAACAGCATGTTGATTTGCATCCGACATGTTGACAGCTGGAGCCATTGGTTCGTTTCCAAAATTTGATCTGAACATTCCCTCCATTATCTGTCGAGATAAAAATTCCAATCCCGCATTATCTGAAAAAAAATTTACATTATTTTTCCACTTTCGTTTATTTAAATTAGATTTTAGAATTCTTACCATTTTCTGAAGTGCCAATCTTATCTGATTGTCGTTTAACATTAGAGGCTGGAAAACAGATGTTACAGAAATTTATAAACTATAGTTAAAACATAATAAACATTATAGTTTTTATTTTTCTTGACCACTTTTATGATTCAAGAAGAAATATCTTTTTACCCGGTTTTAGTCTCTTTTGTTCAGGCTCGGCATTGAAAAAGACAGGAGGGGGTGCCAATTTTTTGGCCCTTTCAATTTTTCCCACAAAAGATGTTTCTCTTCGATTTCTACTCGAATAAGCGTCTAATTTTTTATCGTGTACTGCTACTGGAATGTGTTTTGCATCCATAAGCAGGATTTTGTGTCTATTCTAAGAAAATTTTTAATGAAATAACTAAAGGAATTTAATAAAATAAGTCTCTTTCTGTCGATTGAATTTATTCGTATTTTACTCACGTTTGCTGTTTGTTGAACTGTTAATAATTTACAACTTCCTGAACAACAGACGTGAGCCACATCTTCGTATTTGGATGGAAATCTTGGCATAAAGAGAGCATCCGAAGGAATACTGATCGGAAAAATTATTGAAATTTATTAACAAAAAGTTTACTTTTGAGCTTTTATAATTTATATACATTTTTAAAAATTTTAATCATTAACTACTCACTTGCAGGCAACTGTGAGAATAGCAAGATTATGAAGAGCATGATCTTTTGCTTCTACGTTGTGTTTATACAGTGGATGCATTTCGTATCTTCTTACTCTCAAAACATAAGTTGATGTCGATACTGCACCAATTAAAACTGAGAGAACAGCATCAATGTGGTGCCTGTAATCAATGTAGATTTAAAAAAATTATTTTTACAGTTTTATGGATTTTTATTTGAAAAATAAGCTTACTCATAAATGTGTGCATAGTGAACACATGATGCTGTCGTTAATATGTATCTGCTGTTCAGAATAACTCCACTGCACATGAAATAACGAGTGTTCCTAAAATCAAATATATAAGCCAGTGGTGTCACAAAATGTCTCGAAAGTCTCGCATACATTGTTGTTGCAAACCTGATTGGCTTTTGAATGACTTGAAGTTGATAGAAGAAAAACAAACTAATAGCGTAAACAAATTTCAGGAAAACCTTCGAAATACCCTAAAATTCGTTAAGATTTCTTAAAACTCCCAAAAACCTTTTGAAATCCCTTAAAAATTCCGAAACATGATTAGAATCATTAATGTCTTGAAATCCAAGTTAAAATTCGTCAAAAATTTCTAATAATTCATAAAAACGTCTTGGAATTTCTTAACAATTAAAAGCTCTTAAAATCTTTAAAAGTGGTATCAAATTTCATTAAATCCTTAAAAAGTCTGCAAAATATTTTAATAATTAGAACAATCTCATAAAATCTTTTAAAATTTTACTACAACCTTCAAAATCTTTTTAAATTCTACAAATTAGTTTAAAAACAATATATATGTGTATAGAAATTCTTTTGAAATCCTTCAATAAAATTACCTGACAAACTTTAAAATCCTGTAAACTTCATAAAATATTTTAAAACTCATAAAAATCACTTGAAATCTTTTTAAATTCGTGAAAAACTTAATATTCCCATCAGAAACTTTTTGAAATTCTCTAAATTCTACGATAAAATTTAAAGCCTCTTTATGTCCTTTAAAATCCACTAAAATTAATAGAAATCTCGTTACATTACATGAAATCCTGAAAATTCTATAAAATCTTTTGAAAATCAGAAAATCTCTTAAAATTATTAAAATCTCTTGACTTCTTTTAAAATTCCAGGAAATTTGATTGTAACATTTAAAATTCTTGAAAGATCCCTTAAAATTCCTTAGCTTCAAAAATTCTCTTGAAATTCCATAAATTCCGTTAAAATTACGGTAAATATCCTAAAATATCTTAAAATTCTACGAAATCTTTTTATAATCCTAAAAATCTTTATAACTTCGTAAAAAATTACTTGAAAATAGTTAAAATCCATTAAAATTCCTAGAAATCTCTTGAAATATCTCTCTAAAAAAAGTGATGGTCTGCTAGTTTTTGTAAAATTTCGAGTATTTCCTTTGCTTGCATATAATTTTTCTTAATACTCTCATTACTCACGTGATTTTGCTGGCAGTGCTTCCACATTGTGGAATGTCTTCATCTCGAACAATGAAAGCATGCAAGTTCAAAGATTCGTAATGCCCTGGGAAATTTTTCTCTATCCACAACTCCTGTGTTTGTCTTTTAACTCTCGCCTCTACCAACCTCTTACCCTTGTGGCACTTTCTCAGATTTGGTTTTGTTCTAACGGAATACAAAGCATTCTCCCTCAGCTGATTCATCACAATAACTTTGTCTGCAAGTTCATTGCTACTAACGGTGCGCAATTTTGTTCTCCTCCACTTCTTTCTCTTCCTGTCTGGCTTTTCCGGCTTCCCACCGATTGACTGCTTGCGATTCATCAGCCATGTCGATAGGAAATTCAAATCACGTTCAGATTTAAAAATTTCATTGAATCTTGAATCAGATAGGAACTTTTTCGTCAGAAGTGTCGCCACGTCTTCTCGGCTGCGAGAATTTAAGCCCTTGGAATTATTCGAGCCAGCTAAACTTTGTTTCGTTTGCCTGTAATTTGGCTCAGGATTTTCAAAAATACTTTCTTTGATCAAATTTTTGCTTGTAGATACTTTAGTGCTGTTATCAATATCAACTTTCTGCGTTAGGCTGTAACGCATCAGTAATAATAGTAGAAGGAGTAACAGTCTCAGTCTCAGTCCCATGATGATCGCTTTTTGTACTTTTCCGTAACTATACCGGGAAAAGCAATTAATAGTTAACGAGTTTAAGAACACCGAAAGTCTGGAGAAGAGTGACGTTTAACTGCATCAAGAACATTGCTGACGTACGCTTCTCTTAGAAGAATTTTTAATCGCTTTTTTTCCATTTTTCTCTTTATTTTCCTTTTTTATTTCTTTCTTTTCATGAAACGATCGTGCCACCCTCGAGCAATAACGCGAGTTTAATCATTGGTCATTAAAACGTTGGGAGTTTGACTCCTCGGTATCGACAGACATTTACATTCCACTCGTGTTCGTGTGGTTAAACGATCGTCAATCTGCGATAGAGTTGCTGGAAAAGAGCCTTTAACAAACCCGATTAGGCGATTGAAATCGTACTATCAAAGAACAGTGGGCTTCAATGTAGTTATCAATTGAACACAAGGCGTGTTTCATTAGCTTTGGCAGAGTTTACTATTTGAGAATGAAGTACTTTTGAAAAATAGCGTTAATTACTTTCTCAAGAGGGAAAATTAAAGTTACATCGGTCTCTATTCTTCTATTGTTCCCTAAATTCATGTCCTTAATAATTTTCATGATTTTCACCCTAGATATCACATATTGTACTTAGTAAAATATTTTGGTTGAAAATTTATTTTTTGGGCTGAAACTTTACCTATTCCGTTAAAAATCTATGTTTTTTATTGAAAATTTAAATATTTGACATATTTCCGGTTGATAATATTAATTTTCACAATAAAACTATAATTTATTTATAAAATAATTTACACAGAAATCACAAAACATTTTTTTTTGCTCCTTTCGTACAAATGTAAAAAAGAATTTAAAAAATATATATTTAAAAATGTTGTTAAGGAATCAAACAAATGATTAAATTTAAAAGGTATTTTTTATTATAAATACATCAACATTTCAACACATTATTTATAAAAAGTGTCAATCGTTTGTTTCAAATAGTAATTGTAATTGTAATTTTTAATTGTAAAATGTGTAATTTTTCAAATTACACGTTAATGAAGCAATTTTATTTATTTCGTGATTTGAGGAAATTCTCATTAAAATATACATATAATTCTCTAAAAGAAAAAATGCAATGAATAGTACTTTATACAAAATATCCATTAAATCGCTGATATTCATTATGACGATTGTTTGCTCCCCTTTTTCTATCGATAAATAAAACAGAAAATTGTCGGTCCACAACTGGCTGCGTCTTTTCTTCCCTAAAATACTCGATTTCCTGACCTGAATTCGAAATTTCCATCTGTGGCAGGATTTTTCTCTGGCCAGAAAATACAACCTTTTCGATATTCTTTTCCGGAATCGATTTTTGGATACGAGCCAACATCATCTGGAGGTTGTGGAACTTCTTTGAAAGTGGATTATAATTAACGCTTTCCTGAGGATTCATAGTTTGCACCACCTTGGAAAAATTCAGATTTTTGTATTCGTTCAGCTTCGAACTTTCATGACCGTGATTACCTTCAATTTGCTTCCTTAATCGATTTCGATTTGAGAGCTCCATATTTCTTAAATAATAATCTTTCTTAAAATCCTGCTGAAATTCCCGTTGAAGCTTTTTTTCAAAATCTTTATCGAAATCTTGGTCGAAATCCATTTTGAGGACGCTACCAAAATCTTTATCGTAATCTTTAGAAACATCTGTAGCTATATTTTTATTATGATGTGGAAAAACCCTAGCAGAGTCTTTAGTTGCATTTTTGCCAATATTTTTGCGATGCTTATCAATATTTTTCTTCTCTGTTATAAGATTACTTTTGGAAGGATCATTTTTCGAAATCTTGAAAGACTTCTTTTCAAGATTCTGATTTTTTTCATTCCCTGAATGAAATCCCTTATTTTTAACTTTTCGGCCAGTCGAAAATTTTCTAGATCCCCTTTGTTCATTAGGTTTTTGCGAAGAAAATTTGCTTGAACTTTGTTTATCTGTTTCTGGTATTGAAGTTTGTTTATTCATCATCCTTCGTCCATTATGTGAAGCACACATTTTGAATTCATTAGAATCTTTGTTTAGATCACTGCAGTTTGTTTTGTCATTGGAACCAGTTAGGTCTATGAAGAAATTATAGATGCATGTACTGCATCCAGTAATAGGAGCTGTTTTATTTGATTTTATTTGATTTCGTGTTGGGTACTCCAAATCCCAGTTCGCAGTTATTCCGGTAATCCAATCGGAATTAAGAAAAACGTCTGTGTATTTCCAAGATATTCCTGATTGTCTGTCGTCACAAGATATTGAAACTATAGCAGCCTATTGGGAAATATAAAAGATTTTAATTATAGGACATTTTTCTAACATTATTTGATTAATAAACAGTCTTTTTTATATATATACTTGAGTTTTTTCAAACATAACAGGAGATCCTGACTGAGGACATCCTTGAAATCCATTACTCGCTCTCACAGAAAATAATCTTACTCGATAATTCTGATCAGAATCGCCTTGAAAAACGTATTGATCAGCAATATTAGTGGTCGTTGAAATGTCTAGAAATATTCAATTGTTAGTTGATTAAATTTAATTATATACTCAATCAATATGTATTTTCTGATATTTTAAAAGTTAGATTACCTTCCAGAGGAGAAAATACTTTTCGATCTCTAATTTTGTTTGGACGAAAACTGGAATTCATTTTCTTAGAGATGAGCATTCTCAATTTTTCGAAAGGCACATCCTTTAAATTACTACCTATAGAATTAATTAACAGATTAATTAATTCTAATAAATATTTTAGTTATTTTATAAATAAATTTTTACCTATAGATAAAGAGTCTAAAGAATCACTCCTTTTCTGAGATTCTAAATCTCGTCTATTTTTTGCAATTTGAGAAAAGTCAGCTTCTTTTCTATTTTTCTGTGGCAATATTTCCTGGACTTCTTTCTTCTGAACCAACAAAAGAGGTTTGAAAATTCTCGACGTTCCCTTCAATTTTTCTCCAATATTGACAGGTAATATTTCAGGGGTCGTGCCATTTCCTAATTCTTTAACCATTTCTATCGATCTTCGTTTCCTCAAAGTCAAAGGGATGTGTTTTGCACGTGTGTCGTAAATTACAATCGACGTCTTTGAAAAATATTATTATTATCTTTATCAATATTATTAGTATGTCAAACTCTCGTAAAATCAGAGACTTAATTTTAGATAAAAGTAACTGTACACACAGAAATTAAAGACGATTAAACGGACCAAAAACTAATTTATAAAAATATATTATGCTAATTACTTGTCCTACTCTCCTGAGTATAGCAACCATACAATCATCAGAGGAACAAATTTCTGTGTAGGGAGCTTTTGGTAGTTCAATTTTAATCAAATGTTCAGTTGCAATACTGTAAACAGAAAATTTCAACAGTTTTTATTATAGACAATCTGTTTAACTAAAATGATTTATTATATTATTCAAAATACCTGCAGGCTAGTTTAATTACAGCAACGTTATGTTTTGTATGTTGTTGATTGTAAGGAAACACATTGTGTTCAGGATGCACTCTGTAACTGTTAACTCTGATCACCTGAGGATTTGATTTCAAAGGTGCAATTACTACCACAAGTGGTGCCTTTATATTGTGTCTGAAAATTATTTAGAAAAATTATGTCATAGTGACCGTTATTGATTTTTAATTAAAACCTTGAGGACCGACTCCATTATGGAACATACCTAATATGCGTTGCTTCATGTATACAGGTAGCGGAAGTTAATACGTGCCGATCAGTCAGTATTGAACCAACACACATTAAATGTCTCTTCTCTCTAAAAATAATCAGACCACTTTAATATTTCAGTAATAAATAAATGGAAATTCAAACTTTTGAATATTTTCTAATATTCTAATATCTAATGATGGAATAAAAATAATTAAAAAATTTCTTACGATTTTTGAGAGCCAGTCATACAGTTGTGCTGTAATTCCTCATCCTTTGCAATGATAGCCTGAATATTAAGAAGTTCTTCCTTAATTTTCGAAATCGCCTTCATCCACTTTGATGAATTGTCAATTTCTCTATTGTTTCTCTTCTGAATTCCCCTCCTATTTCCCACTTGATGATAAACCCCTGAGCACTCCACATTTGTCAAGAGAAAGTTGAGAAAAATCACAAGCAGTGAAGAGCGAGCAAACATTTTCCCGTTTTATTCGGATTTATATCTGAGGAATTTTTCTCTTTGAAGTAAAAAATAGGGAACAATGAGAGACTCAATAACGGAGCGGAATTACGGCACGAGTTTGTTGCCACATTTGCTGATTTAATCTGGGCAATTGGTAAACCATTTGATATTACCGTGAACGCCTTTCTCGAGATACGCGAATCGTGATTCGCGATATTCGATTGCAGACTCAAGAGAACGACAGGAAAATGTATTTCGTTTAGTATTCACTTCCAATCGATGAATCAATATCGCTTTTATTCGATTTTTATCTTTTTTCATTTAAATTTAACATTTGTAAAAATAAGGAATTAACCATTCTACATCAATAAGAAAAATAAATGTTGAATTCAAAATAGATATTAATAACTATTTTGAAATTAAATTACTTTTATATTGGTATCAGCTTTGTTGATTTACTATAATCTCGTCCGGAATTCATAAAACAAATGAAGAACAATCTATCATGTTTAATTAAAGCAATTTTTCTCCCTGAGAATTAGGGTTCTTAAGCCGATTACAAATTTTAATTCCCACACCTGAATGAATGAAATTACGGTCTGGTTCTCGTTTGTCGACTGCAGGACTACAAGTTTAACGCGCTCTCAATCAAATTTACGATCTGGTAAGATTCGAAAGGTCGGTATGTCTTCTGCAATCGGAATTCAGGACGAGCAGCGAATTCACGCTGTTGAGATTGAGAATCGTGAGATTCACGAAGTCGATTATACGAATTTTCGCCTCTAAACTTTCTCTTAATTCAGCAAAAGTTTTCTTGTCGTTACTGGAAAGTCTAAGTAATGATAATTACAACTTCAAATACAGAACCTTTTTGTTCTGTAAATGGCAAGTTCTGCTTGTCTAGTGTATCTAGAGCCTCTAAATGTCGCAGTTATTGTCACGAAGGAAATTGTACTTCTCACTTTTATGATGCATTCAAGGAGAAAAAGTAAATGATGATGAAATTTGTTGTTTTCCAAAGATTTTTTAAGCGATGTCGGTTCATTTTGTCATCTGTTTTCAATTGTTTCAATTGAAACAGTAAAATCCTATCTTAAAAAAGTGGTTTCACGAAATGTCTCGAAAATCTCGCATCAAAATCCTTCAAAATTCGTTCAAATCTCTTAAAATATTCTTATAGAAACCTCTTGAAATTAGAGATCCTCAAAAACTTCCACGAAGTCAGAAAATAATCATAATCTGAAAAATATCTTGAAATTCCTTAAAATTATTAGAAAATCTTACAAAATACCATGAAAACATAAAAAATTTTTAATAAAACTGATCAAAAACTACTAAATTCTTTTAAAATGTTTTAAAATCCCTTAAGATTTCATGAAATCCTTAAAAATTTGACAATAACTTTTAAAATTCTTTTAAATTCTACGAAATCTTTTGAGGCATAAAAATCCTTTGAAATCCCTAAATAAAATAACCCGACAAATTTTAAAATCCTTCAAAATTCCTCCAAATTTTACTACATTCAAAATCCATTAAATTCCTTTAAAATTCCACTAAATATTCTGAAATCCCTTAAAACTCTACAAAATTATTTAAAAATTATAAAACTCTTTTGAATTCAGTGAAAACTACTTGAAAATCGTCAAAATCCCTTGAAATTCATGAAAATTGCTAAAAAAATTCTTAGAAATAACGTCTTTCGTCAAATTTCATGAAATTCTTAACAATTCTATAAAATTTTTAAAAAATGTTACAAATCCCTTAAAATCACTTAAAATTATTAGAAATCTCATAAAATTCCATAAAATTCCTCGCAATTCTTAGAAATCTTTTTCAATATCTTAAAATTCCTTGCAATTCTAGGATAACATGTAAAATTCTTTAAAAACTCATAAAACTCTTAAAAATCTTTAGAAATTCCTTAAAATTTCACGAAAACTTTAAAAATCGCTGAAATTCTTTGAAATCTTTTTAAGTTCTTAGAAACCTCTTAAAATTTCTCCAAATTTCAAGAAATTTAGAATAAAATTCCACGAAATATCCTAAAATTCCTTAAAATTCTATAAAATCTTTTTAAAATCCTAAAATTCTTTTGAATTTCGTAAGAACCACTTAAAAATGATCAAACTCCCTTAAAATGTCTAGAAACCTCTTGAAATTCCTTTCTAAAAAAAGTGGTTTCTCTAAAAATTTCTCAAAAATCTGCCATACATTATAGTTTTAAATCTGATTGGGTTTTGAATAACTTGAAGTTGTAAGAAGGAATATAAAATAATCGCTTCCCGAGTCATTTGCGGATTACAAAAACTTTTAAGGACAGTGAGTCGAAATATTTGTATTTGACACTTGCAATTTTTCAATTGTATTGAAATTCTATTCTTTTGAATTGTATTGAAATTCAATTCTTTTAAATTGTATTGAAATTCAATTCTTTTGAATTCCTTAAAGTTATTTCGAATCGAGAGTCTAGTTCCTCTTGAAGAAAGTTGTTATTCAGTTCCTATTTCCTGGAAATGGAATAAACGCTATATTATCTCGAAAACATGCTAACATTCATAATAAATATCTCAGAAATGCTAAGAAACAATACAACCTCAGCCTCTTGCATCTGGAAAAGAAATGGTTGACGATAATCAACAACTGGACGATTAATCGTATATTGTAGTTGATGAGTCAATGTCTGGCGGTAACACTTTATTGCGAGTTGAGAATAAATTTTGTGCACTCGCTTCATTATTGTATAAATGCGTATATTCCTATATTCACATTCATGCCCAGAAGGAAGAAAAAAATGAAAAGGGAGGAATTTTTAGCCCGACGGATGGACATTACGATGAACAAAATTGCGTGTTGCGACACCTGTTTTTACGATTTATTACATGGCTGTCCTGCAAATTATCACAATGCACGATATATATATATATAAATTATATACAGAGGAGAAATTGATCATTAGTGTCGTATTTAACCGCAGCATAATAAATTTATTAGTCGAAGTTTAAATCAGTACAAATTGTTATTAATATATTACAATCATAGGTCGTCCATATTTTTTTAATTGATTAAAATTTTTAAATCCTGTCAAATCTCTAGTAATTCTTTAATTTTATATTTTGGATAAGACAAATTTTAAGTTTCAATTCTTAAATTCAATTTTATTGACTTGGCTTGTCAAAGTTTTCTTTATCTGTATTTCTTTCGACTTCAACTTTTTTTCCCTTGACATTTTTTTTTTTTGAAACATTGCTCGATGTAATACAATATGATTCGGTGTGATATTTCATACATTTCGTATTATGTGACGCATGTATCGGATCGGCAGAGAGACATTTAAATCTTCGGTTGTCAAAGGAGTTTCGCTTCCGCGCGTGAATCGTGGCAATTATTTTATTAAATCTGAGGGTCGCGGACTCTTTATATAGTCATGTTTTAGCGATCAATCCCGCTTACTTACGCACGAAGACTAACCTTCATTTTGATCGTGACTTCCTTGCAGACACGATATATAATATAAAGAAAATATCCTGGAGAAAATATCTTAAATATCTAAAATATTAAAATATTAAAATATTCAAAAATTATGAATACAAGTATATCTATTATTATCTTTATTACTGTCATCTCATTTTCGAAATTTAAGGCTTAAACATACTAAAAGCTCGCTAAAAGCTGAAAAAAGAAAAGAAACTCTAGTTTTCAACGAAAACTCGTCTTACACTTGAAACCTTATCTAAAACACCCTCTTCAGATCGCGAAGAAAATACGGCTTGGTTCCCTTGGTTCTCCGATCGAGGAATTTACAGTCGCTCAATAAACGTAATTTATGCGAAATTTCAATCGTTACCCATTCACGATTTTATTAATTGAAGTATATCACACGACTTTTATCAGAACATAATCCGAGCCTCGATATTATTTTCATGTTATGTTTTTGATAATTTCCTACGACTTGTATCCACAGGGCATAAGTAAGGATGTAAAAGTGTAGAGGCAATTTTCAGGGATAAAAGGAAATAAGTATGTGGACTCACGGTGAAGTCTTCTCGAGTGAAGCTTCCAATTACGCCAGTGAGCTGAAGAGATTCCTCTCTGAAATATAATATAAAAGGAAAGCTGTTAAGCATAAGCATAAGCATGCCGCATTGCTCGCAAAGCCCAACTCTATCTGCTTATTGCGACTGAAAAATATTTCAGAAATACAAAAACACTATAATAAGACTGGTTCTCTTGGCAGCAAGGTCAGGTGCATAATGAACCACTTCTTGTGCTCCGCATCGCACTGTCTTTCGTGTATCTTTTCACCTTTGGTGAGAATTTTTATTGAGTAATTCAATCCTTTTTAGAGGAGGTGTAAAATTGGATTTCTGACTAACACTTTACCAGTTGAATTTTTCCTGGATTTTTTTGTAGAGAATTTCTTTTTGCAACAGACGCTTTATGGATTTTCGTGAGTGAAAAATAATCCTGGGGCTTTATTATAAAATAATACTGGGTCCAGTCTAGATTTTTTAGATGCTGCTAGATGTTATATTGGTGGAAATATCTTTAAATCCTATTGGGTTGAAGTTTCAGGAGTCTATGGCGATTTTTTATTTTTATATTCATTGGAATAGAAATATTTATAAACAATTTTTCCACAGTTTCGAAAAACCAGAATTTGTTCTGGCAGAAACCTACTCAACGTTTTCAGGGATTTTAAGAGATTTTTAGGAATTTCAAGTCATTTTAAACAGACTAATCCTTTCTTTAAAGGATTAGAAGAGATTGTAAGTTATTTTGAGGACTTTTTCAGGATTTCAAGGATTTTTTTAAATTAGAATTTCTTGAAATATTTAAGGATCTTTTCTAGAAATTTGACGAGATTTCAAAATATTTCAAGAGATTTTAAGCAACTCCATGGAATTTTGGAAATATTTCAAACGATTTTAACAAATTTACAGAAGATTTAAAAAATTTCAAATAATTTATAATATTTTATGGGATTTCATTTGATTTTGTCTATATTAGAATCAATTCATTGAAATTCCTTAAAGTCACTTAAAATCTTTTTAAATCTCTTAAAATATCTTGAAATCTTGTGAAAACTCTTGAACATCCTTAACTTATTTTGACTTCTTTTGAAAATCCTTTGAAGTCGCTTAAAATCTTTTGAATTCCCTTAAAAATTCTTTAGAGTTCCTTAGAATTAAATGAAAGCTCTTAAAATTCTTTGAAATTTCTTAGAATTAAATAAAATCCCTTAAAATATCTTGGACTTCCTTTGTCACATTTAAAATCTCTTAAAATCGCAGGCAATTGGGTAAATTTCTGCTAGTAAATAAATAATAATAACAAATATTTTTTGAACTTTTTTATTTTGATCTTCTTAATCTAATCTCTATCTTAAAAAGTGGTGTCACGAAATGTCTCGAAAATCTCGCATATATTTTTGTTGCAAACCTGATTGGTTTTTAAATGACTTGAAGTTGAAAGAAGAAAAACAAACTAATCGTGCAAAAAAATGTCAGGAAAACCGTCGAAATACGTTAAAATTCGTTAAAATTTCTTAAAACTTCCAAAAACCGCTTGAAATCCCTTAAAAATCCACAAAAACTATTAAAACCGTAAATGTCTTGAAATGCAAGTTAAAACTCGTAAAAAGCTGTTCAGAACTTAAAGCACATTAACTTAAGAAATTTTGATTTTTAAAAGTAATTTTAAAGGATTTAAAAGCTTTTCATGGAAAATTTAAAGGATTTTAAGAGGTTTTTAGGAATTTTAAGTGATTACAAGAGATTTCTATAATATTTAAATGATTTAGTTGAATTTTAAAAGGACTTCATGAAATTTTAAGAGATTTTTAAGGAAGTTTAGAGAATTCAAAGAATTTTAAGGAATTTTAAAGTTCCTCTTGGAATTCTAAAGGATTTCACAAATTTTTTATGATTTTCTAAATTTGAATCAACAAACTTTCATTGATTTTTTAATGACTTGAAGTTGTAAGAAATTAAATAAATAATCATGCGCTTAGTGCGCGTGTTGCTCTACTAGTAAATATAAAAAATAAACAAAAAAAACCAGTTAGTCTAAACGTCTGAAACTTCAACCTAATTAAAATCCTCTGAAATTACATAAAATCAATTGAAATTCTTTGAAACTTCACAGTCACTGTGCAAAGTTTCTTGGAATTTTTTTAATTGTTTTAAATTGCTTATTAGTCAAATATAAAGAAATAAAATGAAAACAATATATTATATGAATGGCAAAGATTTTCTAAAAAACAATGACCCTGTTAGCACTTGTCATCACATCGGAAATTCGCAGTAGTAAAGGCAACATCCCACACAGTACGTTGCCATTGACGTAGAGAGACAGAGAGAGAAGGGAAGATTGTGAGATAGTCAGATAGTAAGAGGGTGAAAGACTGAGAAAATGAGAGAGTGAGAGAGAAAATAGCAGGTTGTCTGTTTGCGGCTGATCAGTTTCTGCTTGACAGCGAATGAGTACACTCGCATTATCGAGTCTTCGTACAAATGGTGAAAAATGTTAATAAATATCAGTAAAAAAAACTTGATAAAAAAAAATGCCGTATCCAGTGCAATTAATCTTAATATTCGATCCAAGAGTGTAATTATACCAGTGCTCGTCGATTTTCTGTGACAGTTTCGTGTTTGATTAATGTCTCCGCGTATAAACAACTTCATTTCCTAAAGCGACACAAATATAATTATTCTTTTAAATACCACTGTGCGAATATTTTTATTTGGTATATCAACAATATTTTAATTCAGAAAAAGAATAAAAATTGATTTTATTTAAACCGTGAAAATCTTAATTAAATAACTCAGCCACAAGTTGAGTGACAGACTAATCCAATTTCACATCTAGATTTCTAGTCTTTAAATTACATAATTCAATTATAATATAAATATTGCCCGGGAAAATTACAGGCTTTGTAAAGATACAAATTGCGTTAATTAATAAATACACTGATTGAGATTGAACGTAATGACTTTAATTAATAACTTTCTTAAATCAAAAATACATTGATTCATTTTTCAGGTCCTTAAAGATCTTATGTAGTATGTTAAATTTTATTCTGCAATCAATTTGTTCATTAATTTTTTTTAGTATTTTTAAATTTCAAATGATCCCAGGTGTCTTTACTGTCGTAAGCGTCGGGACGCCCACGTTTCAAGAAAAATATGTATTGCCAAGAGATAAAAGGTGGTAATCGGCTCTTGGCGCCTGTTTCAAAAGTGTCATTCTCGTGTCAAGCTCTTTGTATAAAAAAATAAACAGTTTTTTTTATATAATTCTTCATGGGAATCGAGTTTACGAATCTCCCCCTCCGCTGTTTTTTTTTATCGTCAGTTCTCGCGAAATAAGATATACTGGAAACTGGACTTTACTTTGCTTGTGTCTCATTTTGAAAGGAAACACCGGATAGATTTTATATAGGACGGCCTGATAACGGCTATTGTCTTGAAGGAAAGTAAAAGTTGTCGATGCCAGATAATTCTCTTAATGGGATAATTAATTGCACTTTTGACACTACACAGTATCGTTGAAAACATTCATTAAGATAAAAATAAATGTCCCTTAAGCTTCTAACTTTGTAAGAAAGATAAACTATCTTTGAGTCTATGAAGTTCCCTGATTATTATCATAAAACCAAATTCGAAAATCAAAATCCAATTATCTATTTGTGTGTACTTCATTCAGAGGATCATTAAGATTATTTTTAAGTTGATATTTTGATTTGATAAAAAATTGTGCCGCACCGTGTTCGGTTTTTACTACTTACGGCATTTTTTTTAATGAAGTAACTGTTCTCAAAAATAAAATAAAAATGATTTACAGTAGAGACACTTGAAGATCTTCTCAATTATGCAAATGACTTTTCTGTCTGAGGAAATTCTGTTTATCGAGAAATGTATATTTTATTTCCATCCTTACTCATATAAATATGTCAGATGCTTTTTCTTTTTCTCTTTTTTTTTTTTGATTTTGTTTAATAAGCAATGTTTGTAAGTAGAAAAATTCTCAAAGTAGGTGAACTGGTTCTAGTTTCTCTAACTGTGAATCTATTATTTATTTGGATGTTAAATATGAGGAATCCATAAACTCATAATTTAATAAACGTAATTTCTTTTTAGAATCACATAAATATAAAAAAAATAAATTAAAATGTCGAAAGAGAACGAGGACTATTCGATAAGATAAAAAATGTTGTAAACACATGAGTGCTGGATGGGAAAATGCTGGAGCTCGTCAACGGCATTTCGCGGCCATCGACGATGTATCACACTCCAAGTTTGGAAAATTTTGGTAAAGATCCGAAGGATGCTCCTTTTCTACGGAGAAAAGGCAGTCGATCTTTTCGCGAAAAAAAGTGGCAAAGAAATAGTAAAGGATTACTTTGTTCCTTGGGACAATTCGGTTGTCATGACTATTACAGTCCTGACACTTTAGGCACTTGGAAGTTTCACAGAGTCTCCCGCCAAAGGTGAAATTTATTTTTAAACACGAAAATTTACATTAAAATTTGATTAAAATCTTCTTTCATTTATCCGTTACAAATTACTCGCTTTGTGTCTATTAATTCAATTTACATTTACACATGTCGGGCCAATTTGAGTTCAATTTTAATTACTACAACACGAGAAAATAATTTTGAGGAGAACGAATTTATATTTATTACGATTTATTTTTTTCTGGGCCATGATTTATGTAACTTGGCAATAATTCTTTGCAGACAAAGGACTATCTACATATATAGAATACATGCTCGAGTGAAAAGAAATCAAGAATTAATTGTTGCTCGCGTTATAAATAACAGAATAAATACAGGTTTTCGCGACGAAAGTCTTATATTCTTATATATTATATATTATATATTCTTACACAATAATTGTTCATTTTCGTCTTTTCAATTATCACATAATAATTGGATCATTTTGCACTTACTATTATTAATATTATTCCACTTTTATCAAAATTCAGATTCCTAACTCTCTAAAATTGAGTCAGTCAAATTCCACTGATTTTCAGTAACTCTTTCTTCACGATTTTAATTCGTGAAAATTCAGTGAGAATCAATCAAAAGTCGCACTGAAATTTTCAGTAATCGTCACTAAACTACTAAAAATTTCAGTGACTTTTCAATGATTTCCAGTTTATTCACCAATTATTCGCTAATTAAAATCATGAGAAAAGAGTCACCGAAAATTCAAGTTTAGAGAGAAGAAACATTTCTTGATTTCTTTCTTCATGTTTTCCCGTGGTCTCAAGCAATTAAATTTGCTCATTTATTTGAAAGGCGTATTTTGTATTTGAAAATTATTCACATTTATTATTGACGAACGATATGCAAAATTGTAATAGAGAAAGTTGCAGTGAAAGGTACGTAGGTACTGTAATGTGTGGGCGAAAATGCAGTTGGCGTATCATTTATGAGACGAAAAGTATTCAAATTTTGAGTGAATTTTGGCTAAATATTTTGATTTTTGATACCTCTTTTTACGTTAATTGTCATCATTTATAATAGTATTAGTGACTTATTGAGATTATTTAATAACAATGCAAGTTGTGGGTTTCTGTATAGCTTTTATACGATGAGCGAGTGCGGTACACAAGTCCGCATGGTTGTGTCATTAATGATTAGCGAACATGCGGTATCACATTACAGTAAATGTGAGACGCGTAACTCGGTGCAGAAACTGCGGAGAGAATGCTAGTTAAATCTTAAACGTTGTAAATATATAGAAAACACAAGCCTAGATTTCTACATGGAAAATCGACCTAATTACTGGTTCACAATTTTGGTTTTTTTCAAATTAGCGAAAATGCTATGAGACGCTAATGAGACCAAAAGGCGTCTGTGATTCTTAGAGAGATTGTGTACCATTTTTAATATTATAAATTATTTTTTTAATTCTGGGATAATTTAATCTTGATGCATTATATAATTTATAAACTTTACATCTTTATAGATAAATTATTACTTTATGCTTTTTGGAAGATATTTTTTAAATTGGACATTTATTATACAATGGAATGTAATATCGCGAGATGGCTTATCATATAAGAGAACAAAAAATGTTGATGCCAGCACATTTAGAGCGATATACTAGATTTCTTATTTCAACGCGTCTAACTGAAAGTAGATCTTCTGCTGTCATGCATTTCCACCTGCAGAATCTAACAAACTAATTTCATGAATAAGGAAAAATTTCTAGCTAGTTTACTTGCATAAAACTAAGAATTCAATATGAAACTAAAATTTCAGGGTTCGAATTTAGGCGATTTTTAATAATCCTATCTTAAAAAAGTGTTGTCACGATATATCTCAAAAATCTCGCATACATTGTTGTTGCAAACCTGATTGGTTTTTAAATGACTTGAAGTTGAAAGAAGAAAAACAAACTAATAGTGCAAAAAATGTCAGGAAAACCTTCGGAATACGTTAAAATTTTTTAAAACTCCCTAAAACCTCTTGAAATCCCTTAGAAATTCACGAAAATATTTAAAATCATAAATGCCTTGAAATCCAAGTTAAAACTCGTAAAAAGTTCTTCAGAACTTAAACCACATGAAATCTTTACATATTTTAAGGAATTTTAAAGAATCTTAAAAAGATTTTAAAAATATTAAGAAATTTTGACTTTTTAAGGGATTTTAATGTTTCTCTTGGAGTTTTAAAGGATTTCAGGAGATTTTTTATTGTTTTTTTTTTAATTTTGTGAAATTTTTAGAAGTTTTGAAAAATTAAAAAAAGTTGTATATATTTTAAGGAATTTTAAAGTTTTTCGTTACATTATAAAAGATTTTAAGAAACTTGGAAGAAATTTTAAGGGATTATAAATATTTTCGTAGAATTTTAAAGGATTTTAAAAGTCTTGACAGAATTTTCAATAATTTTAAAATATTTTAAAAGGTTTCTATGAATTTAAAGGGATTACAAGAGATATGTATAATATTTAAAAAATTTAGTGGAATTTTAAAGAATTTTGATTTTTAAAAGTAATTTTAAAGGATTTTAAGAAGTTTTTAGGAATTTTAAGTGATTACAAGAGATTTGTATAATATTTAACACATTTAGTTGAATTTTAACAGAACTTCATTAAAATTTAAGAGATTTGTAAGGAAATTGAGGGAATTCAAAGAATTTTAAGGAATCTTAAAGTTACTCGTGAAATTTTAAAGGACTTTACAAATTTGTTATAATTTTCTTAATTTGAATCAACAAACTTTCATTGATTTTTTAATGAATGGAAGTTGTAAAAAGTTAAATAAACAATCATGCGTGCAGCGCGCGTGTTGGTCTGCTAGTTTTTTAAAATGTTTGTGGGTTGATTTTAAGGGTGATTTATGGTTGAACCTGTTTTGGCCTTCTTTCGATTAAAGATAAGAAATTAAATTTAATAATTGAATATGAAGAAGAAATACGTTTTTAATATGATTATTTTACTTTATCAGGATCTTAATCAGACTTGTCACCGAGTACTTTGAAATTGCGTGGGCCTGAGAAAATGAAGGCAACACACCATGACAATGTTACAGCTCTAAGTATCTAGTAATCTATAGTAGAACCCAAGAAATAGACCATAAAAGATAAAACTTCGAGTTTTTTATGATGTCGTGACTGCAGATTGTCAATAATTCTCATTGAAAACTAATATTTCTAACATCTCTGTCCTATATATATAATAATGATCGACAGTGACATTTGAAATGGTCCACTGAACATCTTTGTCAGAATATAAAAGAACAGTTCTAACAATGACTGTTTCAATGCATTTCTAGTTCAATGGAATAGTATAGTTATTGTTTTCAATAAAAGTTAGGTCTATAAATTAAAAATTAAGAATGTGAACTAAAAAAAATTGCAATGTTTAGTAACATCGAAAACATAATAAATGCATGTCGATTTCTACAGATGAAAATTCATTTATTTACTGGATATTTTAATGAATGAGGGATATAATAAATAATTGAATACTTCACTGATTTAATGGATATTTTACTGACTTAATCGATGCTGTGGCTTGTGGTTATTGTTATAAGGGGCATCGATCCGAGACGATTGAGGTAGTAATTTGTATTTGTATTTGTAATTATTTATTATGTAATCTAGCACATGAGACCTACTTGAAATTATATTCTGTGATTAATATGGGTATGTTGAATTGGCAACAGTTGAATGGATAATAATATCGGTAACATGAACCTTCCATATAATCTATATGCATTGTATATCAAGTAACTTCATTTCCAGCTTGTGATTCGTGTATTTCAAAGTAATGCAGTCCTGTAATTAACGAAGCGTTAAGTACCCAACAAGCCTCTTCCTTGAATACATAATTTTTAGGTGCAATCTATTGCCTCTCTTTGATTATAATTACTTGCTGGGTTATTCGCGAAACGAGCCTATGAGAATCTTAGATCAAGATTAGGTTTCAATGCGGAAGATTCAACCTTTCTTTGATATTTTTACCGAATTTTAAATAAAACGCATTCCTCAATTCTCAATTTTTCTCATTCAACTTTATGATTCTCTGAAATCATTGGAAACCATAAATAAAAAGAATATGTGAAAAGCATGAAGTATGAAAAGTAATTTTTAGTTGGAACTTAATAATTCAATTAATGCATCAATTAATTGACAATTATGAACCTAAATTAATTCGTCGTCTAATAGTAGCCTGGAGGATTCTGGGATGAATTTTCAAGCGCTCTGGGACAAAATTATGCTTATTATTAACTTTGTATAGCCTGAGGCGCCATTTATATCATACAAATTTAATTCATGTGTCTGTCGTATTTATGTAATAGGATCAGAGATTCGCGATAAATCTGCGGAAGCTTTTGCTTGTACCTGGTTGTACATATTATTATTTTATATGTGCCCACTGGCAACTGACATGGGATCTCAGGCATGAATGATTCGTCCCTGACCGACGACATTCTTCACAATATTCTCAACTTGCATTTGCATTAACAGCTGCTGCTTACGCTCATAAAAACAAACAGATGCTTCAATCAATTTCGTTCCACTTTTGATCATTTTATCAATAATTTGATCTCTGTTTTCTTAAAAACATGCTTATGCAATTTCTGGACCATTATTACTTCCATTAACATTATACTTATATATTGTTCATCTATTTTGGATGTTTGTCATCTTTTGACGTTTAAGAGTAACAATCAAATTTCAATTTACATACTGTAAAAATAGGATCAGATTTGTTCTAATTTCCATAATCGAGTCACTTTAATAGGGAAAATGATTTCAATTTTCGGAATTGTCTGGTTGTGAAATCGGGACAAGTAAAATTGAATGAGTGAATGAAGAAATTGGCCAATCAGAAGCGCCATATCCTGTGCGTGGTGGTGCATTACGTATATTACATACTGTATTATACTATTATACACAGCATAGGGCGATGCTTTTGTTGTATATAGGCACATGTGTGAATATTGTGAATAGAAGTGGGCACACGTGACTCCATTTGTCGGTCACGCTTCGCGGACGCACTATAATGCTTTTTCGAAAGGACAACACTCCCGTTTACTCTCAGAGTCCGAGGGGAAAAATCTTTAATGTGTGCAAGGACTAATTGTAACGGCCCATTTAAGTCCCTTGACTGCGCAGTTTCATTCGTTTCCAATTTTATTTTACGATGCCCCACACATGTCTCTGACTTTTCTAAAGAAATATACATATGTAATAAAATAAATCAATAGAAATCTCTGTATCTTATGACGCATGTCATGAAATAGACAAAGAAACCCTCCCAAAATGTTTAATCTCGTTACCAGCATTTTGAATCAAGCATGGAGAAATTTTTATAACAACTAGCAGATCAACATGTGCGCAAGAACACGTCATTAAAAAATCAAATGTAGAAAATCTTAAAAAATTTGTGAAATCCTTTAAAATTTAACGAGGAACTTTAAAATTCCTTAAAATTCTTTGCATTCCTTCTAAAGTTCCTTAAAAATCTCTTAAAATTTCATGAAATCCTTTTAAAATTCAACGAAATCTTTTAAATATTATACAAAACTCTTGTAATCTCTTTAAATTTAAAGGAATTCCACATTTTTTTCAATTTTGAGGGATTTTAAGAGGTTTCTAAAAATTTTAAAAGATTTCAACGAATTTAAGTGATTTCTAAAATTTTCTAAATTTTCGTGAAATTTGAAGGTATTTCAAAAGGTTTGTATGAATTTTAAGGGGTTTTCAGGAATTTTAAATGAGGTTCTGGAATTTCAAGGAATTTAAGGATATTTTAACAAATCCTCTTAAAATCCTTTAAAATTCCTTGAAAAACTTTTAAATCCTTTAAAATTATTTTTAAAAATCAAAATTTTTTTAAATTCTTTAAAATTCCACAAGGAACTTTAAAATTTCACTAAATGTTTTAAATATTATATATATATATCTATTGTAATCCCTTTAAATTCATAGAAATCTTTTAAAATTACTGAAAATTCTTACAAGACTTTTAAAATCCTTTAAAATGTAACGAAAGGTTTTTAAATCCCTTAAAATATATTAAAGAGCTTTGAAGATTTTTCAAAACTTTTCAAAATTCCACAAAAAAATTATTTTAATTATTTTAATATTTCGAAGGATTTCCTGACATTTTCTGCACCATTAGTTTGTTTTTTTTCAACTTCAAGTCATTCAAAAACCAATCAGGCTTACAACAACAATGTATGCGAGATTTTCGAGACATTTCGTGACAACACTTTTTTAAGATAGGAAAATTACATGCGCTTTGTTATATGATTCTTTAGAACAAAGAGAATTCACGGGAAAAAGCTGAATTTATTTAAAATAGTCAACATTCGCTCTGAATGAATTTTTCCTGGAATTTAGTAACTTTTACTATTTAAAATTGTAATTTTTGCTGAGAAAATCGTAAACCCTGCTATTTTCTTTGTAAAAGTTTATTATACAATTTGAAATAGTAAAACTTACTAAATTTCTAGGAAAAAGGCCAATTTGGACTATTTTAAATGGTAAATTCAGCCATTTCTTTTCATTTTCTTTTTTCCGTGTGTATATTATTGCAAGTATATATTTTAAATCAATTTTATTGTCCACGGATGACCTCTCAGTGAGAAAGAATTATTTATGCAGGCGCATTGAATGTTTTTCCTATAATCCCAGTAAAACCAGTTTTTACGTAAACCTGCAATTTTATTCTATTTCCTGGGGTCCATTCAGCACGGTATATTGCGAATAGACAGTTTTTATTGGATCATCATGATGACGTCTGCAACATTGTCCTTCGCTAAAGAGAATACAGCACTGCGTGACAAATTATCCTTCAAAGAGTGTGAATTCGAGCGTTTGTTCTTTCAATTATCACATGCTGCATCAGAAATAAAAGAAAAAAATATTCTTCACCTGGAAAGCATTGCAAAAATTTTATGTGATTTAATTTAACATTTATTTGATTTTAAACGTTTAAATGAACGAATTTTTATATTGATTGTATTTTAAACTAAAAACAGTTTTAAAGCATTGATTGATTTGCATTAAAAATAATTCTGTAAAGAAAATTGTAATGCAAAATTTGATTTTTAGCTATAATAATATTTGTGGATAAAATAGAATTGAGAAAAAATATTTCTTTCAAACGTTCAAAACTCATTTCTAATTTTTGCCTTTAATGATATTCAATATATATCACCTTAATTTTATACATTTATTCATTGGGCGAGTACAAGAAGATTTTTGAATATTGATAATATTTTTTCGTAAATAAAAAATACTAATCGGTGGGAAAAATAAGAATTGCAAAATAAGTACTAATTCATATAATATTTGTCTGGAAATAGTGAGGACGCCTACGCGAAGCCGTGAGACTGAATGACTATCTTTCAGCATGATCTCATAGAATATAAAATAATGGTGTTTCCTAACAAATAAAAAAGTTTGGAAATTGTTTAGCGTGGCTTGTGATTACTAGATTGAAGATTATAACTTAGATTCGAAACCACATTTCAATAAGATCAATTAACTAACGACTCGACATTTTAAAATTTATTATTATAGTATTTGAGTTCTCAGTGGGTAAGCTTTCTCGTTTAATATCATCGGTATCCATTTAAATCTCTACCCAACAGGTGTTTAGACTTCTCTTTGTAAATATAGATATATAAATTATATTTGCAATAAAAATGAACTGGTAAAATTCTTTCATTTGAAAATATTTCAATATTTCAATAAATAATTCAATAAATTAGTTCACTTTATAATTTCAAGTAATTTACTGTTTTTATACTTTCATATAATATTAATATTGACATAAAGATATAATTAAAAACTAAAATGTAAGGTATCTTCAATGTATTAAATTACATTTATAATTTATAAATATAAAAAAATATTATATAATAAATTAAACTAATAAACTGTATTTATTTTTGTTATAGCCATGAGGGGATGAGCACTGGAGGAGATGGTGGTGGCGGTGGAGTTGGCGGGGGTCACGGAGGGGGTGGGGGCCGAAATACACCTCCACATGGGTCACCCACCCCAATGGATAAGGCGACACTGAAAGTTCATTTACCTAATGGTATGTGGGTTATCTTTTATAAAATATTCATCAGATATAAACAACCCTTGTCCGCTTTCTCATCTTTCATTTCCCATTTCTTATCTTCAACCTAAATATCTACCTGATACGGTAAACAACATCCCCTGTAAGACTTTTTTTTAAGTAATCAATTTCCATAGAATGACATGATAAATTTTATTATTTATTGGTGTTGAGTTCAAGTTTTAATCTCAAAATTCGATTTCTTTATTTTACTTAAGGATATAGTGATGTTTACCAGATGTAATTTAATTTCTCAAAATTTTTAACTGCAAGTAATGGCTATTTTTCACTGAAACTTTGGGGATTGGTAAAAAATATGTCTGGAAATTTATTTATTTTTATTTGAAAAATTAAAAAAACAGACGTAAGTTTTTCTTATTCTTTCCCAGTTCCCAAAATTTCAGAAGAAAATATCCATTATTTCTGGTGAGAAAGAAGTTTAGAAACTAAATTGCTAAAATGGTAAATACTTTTCTGCATTTTTTTGCCCAAATTAACTTCTCTCTTTTTTTTCCAAAAATATTTTAGGGGGCTTCAATGTAGTCAAATTTGGAGATGCAATTGACGTAAAAGGCATTATTGCCTTGGTTACTAGTAGACTTGCGGTTGGCACAAGACATTATAAACAGCTCTATGCCATGAGACTTCACCATCCTGGGTCTGCGGAAAGTTATTGGTTACATCAAGACACAACGATGTACCAGGTAATTAAAAATATTAAATCGTAGGAAATATAAAATAAAGCTTCAAAAATATTAAGTATAATAAAAAAAGATTTCTTAATTCTACATCTGTTTTATTCTCAGGTTCAAGAAAAATACGAAAAAAAGCACCCACACAGCGAGTGGAGGTACGAATTAAGGGTGCGATATCTACCTCAAAATTTAAACGACCTTTATGAAAAAGACAAAGTCACCTTTTTCTACTATTACGACCAGGTGAGTGTTTCAGAAATGATTTAATGATCTATAAATTAAAACCAAATAATAAAAATTAATAAGAATATCGTCTGATTTCAGGTTCGAAACGATTACTTGAATGCGAATCATTCAACTCTAGATCAGGATGTTGCGGTCCAATTATGTTGTCTAGAAATTAGATACTTTTTCAAAGACATGCCTCAAATTGCTCTGGATAAAAAGAGCAATTTGGAATATTTAGAAAGAGAGGTTCGTCACAATTATCTGAATATTCTATTAAATACTTGTCTTTAACTTAAATTTACGAAAAATATATCATTGATCCTAATAAATTTCATATTGAAGGTCGGTCTACACAAATTTTTACCACGGTCTGTTCTGAATGGCATGAAACCCAAAGCCTTGAGAAAACTCATACAACAGCACTTCAAAAAAGTCGCAGCTCTTTCGGAACTTGAATGTATGTTCAAATTCTTTGATCTTTTACGCTCTCATTACCGATTCGATCAGGAGCGTTTCATCTGTGCTTTGGGGGTAAGACACTCTTTTTCATTCTTTTTGAAACACCTTTAAATCTTGAAAGCCTTTTCCAAACTTAAAATTTCTTATATTTAATTTTCCACTTCATTTTAGTCGAGCTGGTCGATTCCTGTGGAACTAGTCATTGGTCCTGATCTAGGAATTTCCCACATGGCTCACAGAGGTGGAACTGCTGTAAGTTTATTAGATTATAATCTAAAATTTTGTTGCTACAAACACGTAAAAGTTTCCAATGTTTCATGAAACAATTTTACTTTTCCAGCCTACAAGAATGGCAGAATTCTCAGATATTCAGTCAATTCAAACCCTTGTCTCAGACTGCAAAGAACACACGAAAGCTTGCATAAAATTAAGAGTTGCAGGAGCGGCTGAAACTTTGAGCATCACTTGTTCTAGTTTAGATCAAGCCGAAAGTTTAGCGGATTTAATTGATGGATATTGCAGATTAGTCACCGGTAGTAACACTTCCCTTTGGAATAGAAAAGGTAAATCAGTTTTATAATTTCTAAAAATTGACAACTTTTCAAAGCATTTAATGATTTAATCTGCCTGTATTATCTTTGTGACTACTATTTTTTCAAACATTAAAATTAAGACTATTTCCTTACTATTCCAAGCTGCCTCGTGGAAAAATTATCCCTGCCCTTGCAAAGGTTTGTACTTTTTATCCTTCACAATTTCTGGTTCCATCAGAAAATCAAATATCAAACATTGGGAAACGTATATTTGATCGATTGATGTTATTTTAGATGCACATCCTCCAAAGTACAGACAAGAAGGTAACGAGAGCCCAGAGAAAAACGCTGGAAAAACTGGAACGATTTTATCAGAGGATTATGCGGAAATTGTTGACGAAGAAGGAGATTACTCGACTCCAGCGAGTAAGTTCTCTTTTCTTTGAGTAATTAAAAATATAATAAAAAAGAGGAACTTGCTACATATTTTTATTAATACGACTCTTTTTTTAGCGAGAGATTATGAAATAGTCAGAAACCACGTCGAATTGGGGGAAATAATAGGAGAAGGACAATTTGGAAACGTTCACAAAGGTTCATATAAAGGACGAGATGGTCAAACAGTTGCGGTTGCTGTAAAAACTTGTAAAGTCGATGCTGATTTGGCAACAGCAGAAAAGTTCCTTGAAGAAGCTTGTAAGATAATAATTTATACTTATTAATCAAATTTCCTTGTTTAAGTTTTATTTTATTAATATGTTAAAGTATTTATTATAACTAGTATTTAAATTTTTATAGATATTATGCAGCAATTTGAGCATCCGCACATAATCAGACTCATAGGTGTTTGTTCGGAAGCACCGATTTGGTTAGTTATGGAATTAGCCAGGCTTGGAGAGATGCGAGCTTATCTCCAGTCAAACAAACATCGACTGGATTTGGCTACACTTTTGCTTTATACTTTTCAACTTAGCACGGCTTTGTCCTACCTCGAGAGCAAAAAATTTGTTCACAGGTTCGTAATTTTTTCTTATATATTAGATAATCATTTAAAATTGATTTAGTAATTACAGGCTTTAGACTTATTTCAAAATACCTTCTCTATTTAATTTTTTTTAAGTTTTGTTTTCAAAAACTTGAATTAAAGTGGAATTTAAATTTACAGGGACATTGCAGCGAGAAACGTTCTCGTCTCCTCTCACAATTGTGTCAAACTAGCGGATTTCGGTTTGAGTAGATGGGTGGAAGATCAGAGTTATTATACTGCCAGTAAATGTAAGCTACCAATTAAATGGATGGCACCCGAAAGCATAAATTTTCGAAGATTCACAACATCTTCTGACGTTTGGATGTTTGGTAAGTATCATAACTACATATTATTAAAATACATAGTTTTATTTATTTCATTATTTTAATTGAATTATTTTTTTATTTTAGGGGTCTGCATGTGGGAAATTTTGATGTTGGGTGTAAAGCCTTTTCAGGGTGTGAAGAACAATGAAGTGATTCGCAAACTTGAGAATGGCGAGCGACTCGCTTTGCCCAATCACTGCCCACCTCGTTTGTACTCTCTAATGTCTCAGTGCTGGAGTTATGAACCCAGTAAGAGACCGACGTTCAAAGATATCAGAGAAACTTTACAGTAAGTCCAACTTTTATTTGTCTTATATTTATAATTTTAATAAAATTTACTATGTTTCCGAAATTATTTACGATTAAAAATGTTTAATTCGTGGTATGTTTTTAAATATTTACAGTGAAATTCTCTTGGATGAGAAGCACCAGCAGCAGGAAACAATGAGAAGAGAAAACAGGAGAGTCCAAGCAATGTCTTGGGGTAAGTTTGAATTATTTGTAATACTTATTTGTAATACCCAATCATTTCAAAGCCTTCGGACTAAAAATGTAATACTTTTTTCAGCAGGAGCAGACGAAATTCCGCCACCAAAGCCATCTCGTCAGCCTCAAAATGCCGGGGACCAAACGCAAGCAGCTCCAGTTTCAACCTACATCGTGGCTCAAAGTCCGGAAGTTCTCGCCCAACTCCTGAAGGACAACCAGGCTCGGGGGGTATGTCCCTCAGTCTACACAACCCCAGCCACCCCATTCAACAGTCTTGCTGTTCAGTTCCAAGACGAAGATCAAGTCTTGACAACCGCCGCTGTCTCAGACTTGCCCTTCTTCGATCCCGCTATTTCCGAACCCTCCATCTCTCATGAAAATCACTCCCAATCAGCAGACTCCACCCTCTCCGACACCAATCTTGACTCCCTAGATTCATCCGACACCATGTCCCCCCTCATGTCCAGTCTCACTATCTCAGACTCCACTCAGAATCAATCCCCAGCCGCTACCAGAAGCCAGAGGGTTAAAGAGATGCAGAATTTGTACGCTGTCAGTTCCAAGGTTGTCGGTAGTACCGGCGACCTCTACTCTCCAGTTCAAAAATTCGCCCCAGTTTCTTCAACTCTCTGTGGTGAAATCTACGGTCCTGTTGCTAATTTCACTCAAAGCTCTGCAATTGTCGGAAATCTTAGTCAAAGTCCTAGTGTTGGAGGAAATTTTGGAGAGAATCCTGGAAATCCTGGAACTCATGGAAATTATGGAAACCACATTAGTCTAAGTAGCATTAGTTCTCAGAACCAAAACCCGAGTCAATACACCTCTAGCGTTATGAGTCAGTCCTTCACAGGCCAAGTTTCTTCTCAAAACTCGGTGCCGAATGCCTCTTATTTTCATAGTGTCTCTCCTAATATCACGATTCCTTCTGCTGGAGCGGAGTGTCTTTATGGACCAGTTCTTAAATTCCGAGCGCAAAATGCTCAGAATCAGGGTGAAACTAAGTCCTCTACACCTCCTAATATCTCTCATGTTCAGAATGCTAGGGTTTATAGCCCAACGCCGATGCAGAGTTATCAAGCACAGCCGATGTATCCCCAGAATTATCAGCACCAGCAGATTTACTCCAATCTTCCGGGGCAGGAACAAATGTATATCTCGAGGGCTCAACCTGTTCAGAGACAGAATTCTCAAAATTCATATCAGCAGAATTCGTATCAAAGTCAGGTTTCTTATCCTCAACAAAGTCCAATTTATACGGTTCATGCAACTCCAACTAGTATTGTTCAGGCCCAGAAAATGCAGGGTTTCCAGGTTCAAGGTGGAGCTTCGAATTCACAGATGCTAGGCCAGCAGAGTCAATTTTGCGTTCAGAACATTCCCACTCAGCAAGTTGCGGGTTTACAGCAACAAGCGGTAACAGTTGGCAGACAAAATTTGCCCCAGATGGCAACTGGTGTTGCTAAGGTCACGACCTTCGTGGCACAAAAGCCAGATGAGCTACTGACGACCTCTACCGACGGCACGCTCTCCGGCTCTCTGGTGTCGTCGGCTGTCAGCGACAGTACTGTTTCATCCGTCAGCTCCATGAACGAAGAGGTTCAGCAAGATCAGGTTTGCAAATGCCTCCTAGGAATGACAAAAAAAAAGCATCTATTTATTACCCGAATAAGCAATTTATTTTTCATTTTTTGTTCGAATTTTCTGACGAGCACTCACGTTCCGAATGTACATATACCAAATTGCTCTTAAAAGTAACACTCAACAAATTATTTGTATTCTTTCCAATTATATGAGTTATTATATGTGTATTACGTAGACTATTTTGATATTTTAATCGAAATTTTAGTACTTTGTTTCAGTTTTTTAAAAGCTTATTTTACTTTGGAATGTGCAAATATAGGACGAAAGCTTTTTATAAGTCTGGGTTATTTTTGGATTAGGTAGAGTGACTCCTTGTAAGGTTACTTTTAAGTCATTACAGTCATTACAGTCATTAAAAGTCGTCACCTATTCAACTTTTTTGCACCTGTTTTGTGTTTATTAACGTTTTTCAGCTATTTTGGGTTTTTGTCATCTTTTCACCTTTTTTCAATTGATACAGTTAACTCTTATGAAAAATATTTAAGTTTAATGTCTCATTAAGGATAAAAAGGACAAAACCGTTTACATCTCACTGAATAAATTTGCACATTTTTTAACCAGTAAAATTCTTAAAAGGGCGGCTGAGTTTAAGATTACATTTTCCTTTATTAATTTTTTGAGTGTTTACTCAATTAGAGAGATAGTTTGCTTTTGGAACTTGACAAGATTAGCACAAGTTCAAGCCCACCCACATGAACTGGATCTTCTCTTTTTTTTAATAGTTATTAGTCGTAGGGATGTCAGTATCGTTGACTTTGTTGTTTCTTTTGTGGTTTGACAGGATATTTCAAGCATGGAGAATGAACATCACACTGCATATAGCCATAATAAAGTAATTTTCGTAACCACACCGTTTGCATGCATAACGTATGTACTTAAGTGATGTATATTTTTTATTTATTTCGAACATGGTTTGCAAGGAATTATGCATCTCTTTAATTTTTGACTCTGTACATATTATACCTAATGTAATTATTTTTACATCGTCGCCTACTCACCTAGAAATTTTATTTTAGACTTTTCTATTTTTAAGTTGTACACAAGTTCACTTTCAGTATATGCAGCTTAAATTTTGTATTGCTAGATTATAATTTTCTCGTACTGCATTTGTACAAAGTTATGAGTTATTTTCAATCTCATGAAATTTTTAACTGTTAATTTATATTTTTGCATGACTGTTAAGTGAAAAAGCTAGGAAAATGTCATGTAATCAATCTGTTGATTAAATTGCATAGCTGAGACTGAACTTAAATTAGAAATAGTCTTAAATATGATAAGGTTTTAAGGAATAATTAGTAAAATATTTTTGTACTTCTTTTTCAGAGAAACGCACAATCTCAGATATTTGAATGTAGTGGAGAAAGCTTCAATCATGGAGTAGAGGAGGAAGCGAAACTTTTAGAAAAACGATTACTGGAACAGCAACGACAGTCTGAAGAAGACAGTCGATGGCTTGCAAGAGAAGAGGTAATTTTCAAATTTATTTAGTTATTTTAATTTGCAATGTTTCATAACAACTGAATCACTCTAAAATTATTTGTAATAATATTTTTCCTACAATTTTGCAGAAACGGCTTTCGATCGCAACAAGTGGAGACGAAAGCGCAAGTCCTCCCATTCCTCGGTCAGTGACTCAATCTCCTAGTCATGAACCCCATACGACAAATACAGGCTCTCTAGGTTCAGACAAAGGATCTGATAAAGTTATAATTGTGAAGGTAAGTTTTATTAAAGCTCCAATTATTTAAATCCTAAGCTGAAAGCAAAATTATAAATGTGAAAATTATTTTTATCTTCTAGAAAATGGAACCGACTCCTACAGCAGATCTCGATAGAACGAATGATAAAGTCTACGATTGTACAACAAGCGTCGTAAGAGCTGTGATGTCTTTATCTCAAGGTAAAAAAATTATTTCATTAATAAAATTTGTATGACTAATTATTCTTTATAATTAATAGTGAATTCGTATTCGTCAATTCTAGGAGTACAACAAAGCAAAGCGGACCAATATTTAGAACTAGTTCGAAGAGTTGGAGTCGAATTAAGAGCTCTGCTTTCATCTGTGGATACTCTAGTCGAAATCCTCCCAGTTTCTGCTCATCGAGAAGTTGAAATGGCCCACAAAGTTCTCAGTAAAGACATGGCTGAACTTGTTTCAGCAATGAGACTGGCTCAAAATTATAGTGCTACAACTCTTGATGCTGAGTATCGAAAGTAAGTGATATTTTTTTTACTTATTTGTACTTTTTACTTTTTATTCATTTTTATCATTATATAATATATTCTTTTCTTTCGGTTTTCAGAGGAATGTTATCAGCGGCTCACGTTCTTGCAATGGACGCTAAGAATCTCCTGGACGTCATTGATTCAATTCGTATTCGATATCCTTATGTTAACAATCAAATTTGCCACAAGCAAAATGATTCCCTTATCACTCGAGGTTCAACTCCTGAAAATAGAATTCGTTCGAGTCAATCCGGAGAACATCTTCTTAGGAGAAGTCAATCTAGTGAAAGACAAGGTCCAACCTTCAGGCAAAGTCAGAGCGGAGACCTTTTGCACAGGATGGGACAATCTGTCGATCGTTCACTGCAGGTAGAACTTTCATCTTTTCAATTAAAAAAAGAAACAGATGTAATCTAACCTAATTTTTATAAAATGATTATAGCGAATTATTTCGAAAATATCGAAAGTATTGTTGTTTAAAACCTGATTGGTTAAACCATCTGTGATTCTGTGAATTTGCGTCGGTTTTAAGCTGTATATAAACTGATTTTATTTTAAAGTATCATTTTACTTTTAAGGTTTTATTTTGTACACCCTGCGAAGAAATATCTTTTTATTTTTAAAAATCGATTTCTTTGTTTCTTAGCTGATAATTATGTTAAATAAATATTTTTCAATCTAGTCCTATACTTTTTTCTTAATTTTCCTTTTGTTCATCGCAATTTATTAAGTTTATTAAAATAGTCACAATCAAAAACACTACTGATTAATTTTTTTTATTCTACAAGAGTGTAGAATAAAATAAGAATTTAATAAGTTCTTAATGTGGTGTCATTGACAGCAAGCAGGTAACGAGAAAAATTCATCGATGTCTATTTAAGCACATAGCCCACTACGAAGTTTTAATTTAGATATTCCGACTTCCCAAAACTCGAGGTAATCTATAGAAACCCCACGATTTTCTTCCGGAACAGTGATTACTCCAATATTTTATTTTCTATATAAATTAAGGTGAAACGTAAAACTGTAAGTTATATAGTTATATTACCAAATAGATAAAATATATAAAAAGCTCAAGTTAATTATAACGACTTTGAAAGTTTAAAATCTCTAAAATTGTAACTTTTTTTATTTACAGGCTAATCAATCTGAAGTGAGTCCCATTTCGACTTTGGAAAGACGTCACCACATGGTAACAAATAGTCTTGAAAGGAATTCAACAGCCCGTAGACAAATGGCGACTAATAGCCTTGAACGAAAACGTCCTTCGCTCTCAATTGGCACCGGCAATTCGGTCAATCTGCCACCAATGGTTCCAGTTTCTTGTAATATAGTTCAAACCAAGGCTCCAATCATCCATCCGAATACCACAGTTTCCTCTGAAATTGTACAATCAGTTTTCGGCAACATCAAAGTTGTCAACGAATCTCAAAATGAAAGCTAGCAATGAAGAAATATGCACTTAGGTGACTTGTAGAATTTTCTCTTTCAATATTATGACGGATCTGCGACAGGAACTTTCACGGAGTACAATTTAGATTTATGTATATAAACAAATGAGTTACCCTCACATTTCAATTTAAATATCAGAGATGGTCATCGCCGAAAACTGGCACCCCAATCTGATTATATCTCTTCGTCAAACTTTCTCCAAACGTACTTATAAATAGGACAGTATTCATTATTTGTAGATTGTAATTAGATTAAATAAGTTAAGCTAGCACTATATCGAGATCACCACTCCAAAGCTTTAGAATAATATTATTATTCGTTAATATTTGTTACGATATGCCAAACTCAAACTTGAGGCGACACAGACAGTTTAAATATCTATGTGTAAACCACGAGTCAAACTTTCACAATTTCTGTGATTTTCCTGAAAAGATTTTACCAGATTTTACGAGAAACTGTTGCTGTCGTTGAAAGTTTTATGGTTCCCTGAAAATTGTCTGTTTCATCCCTTAGGTAGTTGATTGATTCTATATTAGATATTTATAAAACCTCAAAAAAAGCAGTATACGTTGTATATTTAAGCGACATTAACGCGTCATTTCGTTTCTTGTAGATTTACAATTTTAGAGAATTTTTTCGAGGATTTTGTAATTTTATACTTCGTTTTCTTCTTTTATTTTCTTTAAATTTTCTTTGCAAGAAGAGATTAAGGTGCGAAGATGGGACTGAATGTTATTTTTAATTAAGTGATTATTTATCGATTTGTACAAGTTTGTGGCGTTTATATAGAATGTTTTGTAAAATGTGGACATCGTTTTTCAGCGTGTCAGTTCCTATGAGATATTTTAAGGCATTTGATAAGATCCCATTTACACTTTCAGAGTAATCGTAAACATTCATAGAAAACAATATTCCATTTAGATCACAGATTTATAATAATAATAATATTATTAATAACAGTAATAATAATAATAAGGGAGTCGTTACGTTCCTGACTAAGACGCCTTTCGTGTTCAGCGATTTTAGTCTCATTCATAGGAATTTTACAGTTGTTCCGCATTTTTCTAGAGACTTTTAGTTTCAGTTTGAAACTTTAAACTCTAGAAAAGTGGAGAGAATTATAATAATATTCAGTCAAATTGAACCAAGATAAATACGCTACGCACGCTTAGAACACTAATTATTGTGCCAAGACACAACAGTTTAGACTACATTCGTACAAGTAAACTCAGAGACTAAATGGCAGCAACCTTCCTACATTTTTCCTAATTAAATGCTTTGCACTTTTTAAAGATATAGATGCTGCTATCATTCTAAAGAAAAAAAACACTTCGTAAACTTCATAAGTTGTAAATAAATAGTTCACAACCTAATCAACTCACAATTTAAAATACGTAATTTTGATGAACAATTTATGAATTTAGACTTTTACAAGATTTAAGAACTGGTATTCTAGATTCCTGTTTCCCATAGTAGAGAAAAAAGTCATTTTTTAAGTTTCTACTTGCTCAGAAGATGTTAATACGTAACTTTGTTCTTTGATTTTAAGACATTTTGTAAACATTGAGATTTTTAAAAGATTAGTTAAGATTTTGATAGAAAATCGTAATAGAAATAGTCATATCAAGATTTTAAAAAATTGATAGAGTTTTTAAGAAAGTTCAAAGTCACCTTATTTGGCATTGTATACATTTTTTAAATATCAATATTCTAAAGAAAGTTAAGATTTTTTTATTTTTCATGGTTAAGTGAAACATCGTTTATCTATTTTATAAAATTGAGTTGGCTGTGGAAAATTCAATTGATGCTAGTTTTAGACATCAAGATGATTGTTTCGTTGCAGATACTTATAATAAATATTAATGCAGTCTTTCTGCTTTAACGCGAAGCAAGAATTGCTAAATGTAATCTCAATTAACAGGTATTTGTAAATTTGTGTAAATGTAACAATATAATGTGATTACAGAAAAAATAAATTACGTGTATGATTTCAATAATGCTTTTATTTAAATCTTTAAGAAAAACTTACTTATTTTCCATGTTTCGAACTATAATACTTTATGTCGTTCTTCATGGACGATCGGGCATATTTCGTCAGGAGAGCTTTTACGTTTAGCTTTTCTGTTGCTATATTTCTAAAAAGAAGTGGGAGAATTTAATATTTCTCTTTTTTCTGCTATGTTTTGTTATTTATGAAGAGATCATTTTTTAACTTACGAAATATAAGGCGTTATTTCTTCAAGTGTCCATTTATCTTTTACTTTGAAGAGTTCCTCAAATCTTTTTTCTACATTTTCAGGCAAATTTTCTTCTGGAAAAGAAACTACTTCTTTTCTGTTCGTTTCGTTATTCCATTTTATAATCGCTAGACCATATAAATATTCCTCTTTGGCCGTCATTCCTGAAAGAAGATCATTTTTTTAAGAAGAATCCTGTGTAAGTGAAGAAAAATGAAATTACGGAAAAAATAAAGAATTAGAAAAAATTACCATCGGGAGTTCCAATTTTCCAAGCTTCTATAAATCCGGAATACTCTGTCACTGGAGAAACTGAGAGTAAAACTTTAGCGAGCATTTGACAAAGTTTTTTTTCTGAATATCTAGAATAAAATTATTAATATATTAACTATAGAAATACATATATTATTATAAGCATAGTATATATTATACATACCTATAAAGTATTTTTGTTTCACCTGGAGTGTCAGCTGAATCTCCTCCTGACTTTGAGACCTCCGTATATTTATCGAAAATGGCATTGAACACAGCTTCAGGAATTAATTCTTTTAAAGCTTCAAACGATTCTGTCCTATCCACTGTATCAATCTCCCACGAATTTTCAGTCACTAAATCCAGCATTTTGATCACAGCTTGTGCTTCATATTCAAAGGCCACAAGTCGATAACACCCTTTAAAATCAATTAATTATTATTAAAAAGTTAAATTTAAGAGTTTCTAAAGTACTGTAGAAGTTAAAATATGAAGACTGAAGAGTTTGAATTAAAAATACCTTCTACATACTTTTGCAGTTTAAAAATAAAATCCGTATACATATTATTAATCTTACCATTCATATTTACAATTAAATTTTCGGTAAGGGCTTCCTTTAATTCTTCATCACTTGCTTGAATTTGAGAGCGAAGTTTATCCCAATCGTAAAATTTTTCCGGATCTATCAGTGCTTCGTATTCTGTTCCTTTGAAACAGGTTTCTTCTAATATTTGAGAAAGCTTACTTAATCTAGGTTTGATTTCCTTTACCTGAAATTAAATGATTTCAAATTAAATAAAGGCTTATTTATAATTTATGGAAAGGATTCTAATTATATTGTCTTACTTCTAAATAAGAGTGAAAATTTCCTTTTACTTCCAATTCTTCAATCGATTTATTATTAGATTCAGAATTACTTATATCTCCGTGATACTTCAAATTTGGCATGAGAAGTAACGAGTTTGATGTTTCGGCTTCTCTCACATCGTAAGTTCGATTTTTTGTACACAGAACTACGGATTCTCCCTTTTCTCCTCGAAATGATAAACTAATAAATTTTATTATTTGATTTAGTCAGGAATTATAAAAAAATTCAACGATGAAAAGTGAGATATAAAAACAAAACTTACCTATCACCTACTTTTATCGCTTCCAATAAACTTTTGTCCAATTCTATTAGTTTTTTGTTTGAAAAATCATTTTCTTTCATAGAGTATATGATTTGTGTTACATTACACAAATCCGATTCGTCTATTTTTGCTAAATGAAGCAATTCACTCAATTCTTCATTTGATCTTAAAGGCCTATTATTAATTAAATAAAGTAATTAATTTCATAATTATTTCAAAATTAGATCAACTTAAATTTTTTATAAATTTACACTTAATAAAGTATTGCTATCAATTAACGAATGTAATAACATTTTAAATATTTAAATAATAAATTACATTAAAAACTTACTCTGAATCTGAAATATCCATTTTATATTAACTTTGTGGTTTTTAGAAATAATAATATATAGGTTAGGTGTCTGTCTAGAACACAAATTCACATTTTTCTCACTGCAAGCACTTTTATTCGAAAAAAATCAATAATCCAGTATTTAAAACTGAAAATATAGATTAAACTGCATTCAAATATTCAATCTTGGTCTAAATACGGCAAAGAAATAGATAAAATAAGACAAAATCAAATATTAATATGACAGCTCACGTTGTAACTGTTTCCCGCGCAATTTATTCAACTTAAACCAACCAATTATTTTCTACTTTTGAGTTCGAGATATCTCGAAGAAAATCTTCAGCTAGCTTCAGAGCTCTAAAACGGGGCACCCTGCGCGCGCAGTACGTGTTGGCTTCCTGCTAGAGAAATTTTCCTATTGGTCAATTTAATTCGATTTTGAATCTGCGCGCCAGATCACAGCCAATTGCAGAAGTTCTCTAGCAGAAAGCCAACACGTGTTGCACGCGTAAGGTGCCCTGTTCAGCTAATATCTTTGGCTTAACTTCCTTGTTGCCATTTTCCATTTCCATTTCATTTCGTGCAGTGACGCCAATAGTGATTCCAGTGCCAGTGACGCCAGTGACTGCATCAAGCTACGTTAATCTGCATCATTCTGCTAACAAAACTATTGTTTTCTGTTCAGGTGCGTAATTATTTAATTATAATTTATACTTTAAACAATAAAAATTAGTTAAATTAAATTAAAAATTGGTAAAAATAACCATAATACAGAAAATTAATGAGTCACTCTAATCGATTGATAACCTTCATATTTTTGTAATAGTTTATTTGTAAATAATACATGTTTAGCTCAGTGTTTTAAGGATGAATATTTTCTTGTTTGTTTTACGATTTCAATGATTTTTCTGTGTGTAGTAAATATCTTGGCAATATTTTGCTTCTTTGTAAGTTTGTTACTTTCGATAACTTAACCTCTCTTCTTTAAAAGTGATGAGTAAGTTAATAACATATATTTATATATCGAGAATCGTTGCAAATATTACAAACCGAATTTGGTGAATGCTTGGCATTTTTTTAACAATCCTTAATAATCTTTACAATTTTGGAGCTTTGGCGTCAAACAAACTCCAATTTCATAAATGCTTCAAAATCAATCCAAGCTTCAAAGAAAATATGAAATCAGCGCTTTTTAGGTTAAACATTTGATTAAGAAATTTTTGAATACTATTTATACTGTTCTAACTAAATTTTCGTTTTTCTAAATAGTCTGAATAAAAGAGCACGAAGATGTCTTCAGATGTGAACATGCAAGCTGAAAAGGTATGTGTTTCACTAAAAATAAATAATGCATGTGAGCACTTTTGCATGATAGATTGGGTGAATTCGATGTTTTTATCAAAAAGTGGGTTTCGCAGCCTGTTTCTAACTTCAAATATTTTTTTCTATAACCTGACAAACTAAATTCTTTAAAACGTCATGCCTAGCTAAAAAACAATAATGTCAATTAATGTACTGATTAACAGTTGCTTTTTTTCGTATCAAGCATTCGGTTTACGAAGAAGAGAGTGATGGTAAAGCAGAGGAGGAAGGTGGTACATCGTCTAGTGACCTGCATGTGGTACCTATCATTGCAATTAAAACGCTGATGCTTTATAAATTCAATTCAACTGTGCAAAAGTTCTATAGAATTAACAAATCAATAGTATTTGATTACAAAACTCATTAACAATTCGCTGATTCTGCTTATTCAAATTCAGTTTAAATAACTACAAAAAAAATGATTAGCTCTCAATTCTGAAAGTATTTATTTCTTTTAAGCTAAATTTTGTACTCCGTAGCGTTTTTTTTTTCATTTGGTGAGATTTGCTCTGGAGTTTCATTTGCTTCTTTTTTTTTTATCGTGAATAATTAGTTGAATACTAGAAATTGTTTAAGTTATATTTAGTGTGTGTACGTCTTTGGCTTTAGTTGGTTAATTCGTTTTGGACTTATTTTAAGCCTATTTTTAACACCTAATAAAATTTCGCAATAATGAACAAAAAATTAGCAGGAATCGGGCCAAGTTTATGGAGGCTGTGAAGGTCCGGATGCGATGTATGTAAAGTTGGTGAGCAGCGATGGTCATGAATTTATTGTCAAGAGGGAGCACGCCTTAACGAGTGGAACGATTAAGGCCATGCTTAGTGGTCCTGGACAATTTGCGGAGAACGAAGCAAATGAAGTTAATTTTCGAGAAATTCCGTGAGCATTATTATATTATTTATTCGATTTTATTTATTTAAGAGAGTAAAAGACACTAACTCAGAATTCATACATTGCTAAGAAAATAAATAAACTGGATAAAATTATTTTTTTAGTTCCCACGTCTTGCAGAAGGTCTGCATGTACTTCACCTACAAAGTCCGTTATACGAACAGCAGCACAGAGATTCCTGAATTCCCGATCGCGCCCGAGATTGCTCTCGAATTATTGATGGCCGGAAACTTCTTGGACTGTTAGGTGGAAATTACGAGTCGAAATTCAGCTTCTTCAAGCTGTTTCGTAATCATAATCTCAGGATATGTTGGCTTGGTTAAAAAAGTTAAAAGGACTTTATAAGTGAAACAATCTATGGAAACCAAACTGTGGGGCCCGACCATCTGCCTTGCCAACGCGCATACTCGAGTATCAAACTCCTTTGTGCAAAACTCAGCTTCAATCTAGAAGCGATTAGTCCAATTCTTGATTATAATGGGTCCTAAGTAGGCAACTCTCAGTTCTGAAAATTTTTAGAGTATACTTTGTTAATATTTAGTGCAGTGATTCGCGGTCACACATGCTTTAATTTGGCTTACTCACACGCATATAAATATGGTTGATTATTTAAAATTATGTATTATTAATTCGATAACCAGTTATAAAACATTTTTAATAGAAGAATATCTTGTTTATCTTTAAAATTAGAATTTATGCAACGACTACACTGACTTTTATACTAGAATGTGCAATCGAAAATACGCAAATGTTTTCGTATTTTAGCATACAGATAAACAGGGAAAGCGATGTTTTTGAAGACGTCTTTTGTGTATGAAAGTTAAATGAGAGAATTCAATCAGGACGTTTGATGACTGAGTGATGCGTAATCTTTGAATTTAATTGCAATTTTTGAGTCTTTTTTCCGGAATATACGTAACACATTTTTACTCAAGGTAGAAAATTAATTCCAATGTACGATGTGCGTTGAGGTAAATATTTCAGTAGAATAAATCGACAGTATGTATGATTTATATAGATTTGAATTTCACTTTTGGGTTTTTACCTATCAATTGTATATCAGCTTCAAATAAAAGAAGACATCGTATAAAGGACGTTTTTTTTCTATTTTGAACGTTGTTTTAAAGTTATCCGATTACAATATATTGACGTTTTGTTACGAATCAGGTCGGATACAAGTTTTTATTTTTTGTTTGTGTAAGGGAATATTATTTCAGATAAAATTCACTGACTTTGTGTAGCTGATTTATTTAGTTTTTCAGTAAAAGAAGTTTATTTTTAATATTCACGTTCATGTCATACTTATCACATTTAATAGAACAATTTCTGAAAAAATGATGCGTTTTTGAACAAAACCTTCCCTTTTTAAAAATCTCAGTTTTTGAGCACATATTCATTTTCTGTCCCAAAAATTTATTTTTACTAAAATTAAGGGCTTATATACCATTTTCATGATTATTTCAGTTCTTGAAACTAAAAATGCAATTAACTGGTAACATTTTATACATTAATTACAACACATCTATACGATTTATGCAAATAAGTATTTTTGGTAATTGAAATTAATACATATGAAGAACATATATATCCCCTCTAAATATTAAATCGTTGTATCGATTTTCAATCATTGAACTCATGCTTATGAGTTCAAAATTAATTTTTACTGTCTTTTTCAAGCTCTTTGAATTTGTTTTCTAATCTTTTGGAATAATTAGCCAATTTATAAGCAGCTTGTTCCAATTTGTTGACACTGTCGTCGATTTGATTGATATTATCCAAAACAGGCTGCAATTTTTTGTACTTATCATTAAGTGAATTGAGAGATTGGGAAACATTTGCAGCAATGGTTTTGAGTTCCGAATATTTGGAAATTGTTTCCTGATTTAGTCGCTCTAGCAATCGATAATCGGCATGACTTGCAGTCAATTCCTCATGCAAATATTCACTAGTTTTTTGAAACATGTTGTTTGCAAGTCGACTAAGGTTTGGGTCATGAGGATCCAGAGCCTCGAAACTGCTAGTGCTGGTCGAGAGTGTGGTGCCTCTTTTTGGTGATTCACATTTAGAATTCCCCTCTTCTTGATTGTCGGATTGATCGGGATGCGCATCCTCTTTTGAATCGCTTAGTATGGTACTCATTTTAATAATCTGTGACCTTTACCATAAAAAAATAATACAATTATAATGAATATTTCTCGGAAATCTAACCATATACATTTTTATCGCAAAACTTGAAAAATTCAAAAATCGGAAAAGTTAAGACTTTTATCATACTAAAACAAAAATTTAAAGATTAGAAAACAGTCTTTTCTTTATTTATAAAATTGTTTCAAACTTCGAAAGCATTCACAAGGTTAAAACACAAGAATGTTGAAATTTTGTTATGTACAAAAAATATATTTACCTAGTTCAGTGATTCTGAAATTCTAGTGAAATTTCTTGTATGCAAATTATCCGTCTTGATTTTCCATTTTATAATTGGTAATAGCAATAGGTTTAATTGTACAGAAATCCCGAAATACTGTTATCGGTTTATTTTGTCTGTCAAATATAAAATCTAACGTCAATATCAGCTGATCAGCTGTTTTTGACTTTTTGTATGTTAACTATTTTACCGACCGATTTAGCGGTCGGTAAAATAGTTAATTCAGTTTTGGCGGGAGGAGCCGCCAATTAAATCAATTTAATTTTGAATTGCGCGCTATATTACAGCCAATGGCAGAATTTCTCCTGCGCGCGCAGGTAGCCAACTTTGAGAACACTGAGCGCAGAGCGCGTAAACCTGTTCAATCCTGCATAAGGATAAGGTTTACTTATGTCAGCTTACGTACTGTTGTATTATATTGTATTTATTTTATCATTTTAATTTCATTTGTTTATCTATTTAATACCGTCTAAAGGACTATTAAATTTTCCAGCAGGCCATTAATTTAAATATGTTCTACACTTCTTCATCATAGGAGCAATTAATTTAGTTTCTCTCACCTCTTCGAGGTTCCACTACCTAAATTTTTTTCCAGTTTTAAATTTTTCAAGGAAATAATAGTGCACAGATGTAAGGAATATAAAGAAAAATAATAATAATGATCAGTTGATTGACGTATTTTAAATGTGGTATGTACCAAAAATAATTAGATTTACATAAGTGATTTAAAACGTTAAAACTGTCAGATCCAATGTCTAACTTCAAAATTCAATCTCTTCATTTTACAATTTATTCACGCATTTATGAACAAATATTATGAATAGATATTTTTGTCTTTGTAGCAATATTCATTTTTAGACAGAAATATGCATATTGCATACGGAGTTAAAAATATCTTCTTTTAAGGACGTTGGACCCAAGTGTTAAATTCAAAATTCAATTCTCCATTTTACTCAATGGAAATTATAAATAAATATTTTTTCGCTCTGTAGCACTTATCTTTTTTCTAATATAAGACTGCGTACAGAGCGAAAAAATATTTAGTTTTGATACTTTTTACATAAAACGAAGAATTCAAAATTAAACTTCTCTCTAAATCTGAATTAGTAAAAAGTTACTAATGAAATAGTGCCAAATCGTTTACTAATACACTTTAGTAAGCATTTTTACTATCCATTAGTCAATAACTACTAATTTACAGTAAAATAGTACTAATTCATTTAGTATGACTCACTAATTGATTTATTTACCGTTACTAACTGAATTAGTACTTTTTTACTATGAATTAGTAGTTTTTAACTAATTGATAGTAAAAATGCTTACTAAAGTGTATTAGTAAATAATTTGGCACTATTTTATTAGTTACTTTTTACTAATTTTATTTAAAGAGTTCAAAATTGAACATTTTTATTTTATTTGAAAAATATTGGAATTAGATATTTTCTCGCTCTGTACGCATAATTCGAGTTACAAATTAATTAATTCCACGGAGGGAAAAAATTCCAATTTTAATATTTGATAAGTAAAATGAGGAAATTGTGTTTTTAGATTGGAATTTGGATCCAACACCTTTAATAATTTACTCGTAAAATGGAACGACTAAATTTTAAGTAGATTTCGAATTTTACGTTTAAACAAAAACTTCTTTAAATAACTGTTTTTTGCTGTGCATTTCTGTTACAGAAAGGACTGCATCTAAAAAATGAGAAGATTTTTAATAAGGAAATTTCGTTTGCAAGTCAGAATTTGAATTCAACAATAACTATTATATCAGCTAGTTTATCTACTTTTATCCTATTATTCTATTTCTATGAATATATAACATCATACAACTGCGTAGACCCATTAGCAGGAGAAATAGAATCGATTTCTATGACTTTATTTAAGATCATTAAATATAAAGTCTAATGCCAGTCACCATATAAGAAAAAAAATTTAGTTTCACCGACTTTATGCTGGCAATAATAAATATTTTTTGCTAAAACTAAGCCATTTATCTCCATTTCGTATAGACGAAGGTACATGGCCTAGTTTTAATGAAAAATAATTATTATTGCAAACGTAAAAGTTGGCGAAACTAAATGGCTCATTTTGGTAAAGTATCACGTATGCTTAAGAAGGGTTTTAAAAAATAAATTATAGAATTGTCTTCGCAATTTCTTCACGCTGCAACAGCTGACAGGAAGGGTAATTACGAATGAGTAATATTAAGCCTACTTTCTTTGTTCTTCCTTTATTGCTGCGAGTGCACTGAGTGCAGCTGAACTCAGAAATACATCGAGTGAATTGCCTACACATAAAGCTCTTATGTGTAAGAATATATAGTTAATGAGTCTTCTATACTAGATTATTAGTTCTCAGGGTCGCACATACTTTTCACATATGATTTGTGCGCTTCTGGGCTGAAAAAACAATTTGGAAAAAGAGGTTTGAAAAGTGGGATGAAAACGGAACTTAAAAAAGTAGCTTGTTATATTATATAATATCAAAAAATATTGTTATAACAATATTTTTTGATTCAATCATAACTATTTTTTTTCGTGTAATGTTCTTGATAAAGCTAAAGCTAATTCTAATGCTAGAGCTAATGCTAAAGCTAATGCTAATGGTGAAGCTAAACCTAAAGCTAATGCTAATGCTCATGCCAAAGCTAAATGATAATGCTAAAGCAAATGCTAGGGAGCCATTCTATTGCCGAGGGACAGCTAAACCAACAAGCAATGCTTATGTAACACGGACAGAAATTTCTCTTTAAATTATGCCTTTATATTTTTATAATAGAATAGAATATATATAAAAGATATAGCTTCTTAGATTCAATTATAATTATTTCTCTCCGTGGGATGTTAAGGTCAAGTTATTGGTTCTAGGCATGTTGCAAATGCTAACGCTAATTATCTAATGCTAGAGCTAATGCTAAAGCTAATGCTAATGGTAGAGCTAAACCTAAAGCTAATGCTAATGCTCATGCGAAAGCTAATGATAATGCTGATGCTAATACAATTGTTAATTCTAATGCTAATGAAAAGCTAAAAAAGCACCATTTTTCGATAGCACTCATCCCTTTTCCGCCTACATTTCAAATTTCATTTTTTCCATCCACTTAAACTCATGGGTACCCATCCCCTCAATTTGGGCCGCGACCGCTACTTTTCACACATGGTTTGTGCGCCCCTGTAATAGTTCTGCTACTAAATAGCATTTAATTGTTATATATAAATGTATGCATGTTTAATTATGTGTGACTGTAAAATGACAAAACACAGGCAGCGATCTTTTTAATCATTTCCACTCTTAGTTTCACAGTCTCGGATGACTAAATAATTATTTGCAAACTATCCTTGACTCTTCTCGGTTACCTTTATGCATCTTTAATGTGAAGACAAAGTCTCATCGCATTTAATACCTCTTATTATCATTTTTGCTGAATAATATCCTACTCCTTGAAACTCAAAGTTGAAAATTTAATTTTCAAAAAAAATTTTTTTAAATATCTTTAAAAATATTTTTTAAATATTATGAAAAAATGAATCCGCAAATTAAAAATAAAGAAAAATTTTAATTATATATGCGTAAGCTTCTATTTTAGCAGCTGCTGAAGTTTAATGAACGTAATAAATATTTATGTCAGATGAGGAGAATCAACTATATAATTTTTTTTTTCTTGAACTTGACACGGAAACTTAACGAACGTATTTTTGTTATTATCCATGCAGGAAAAGATTACGAGTTTCACTCGTAAGGGAATATATATATATCTTTTGGAATATAACTTTGAGAAATTTTCTATACACATTGGGCTGAAGTTTGAGATGTCTAGTCTGACGATTTTTTATTTTTTTATTCAATGGAATAAAAATACTTTTAAAAATTGTTTTATTCAAATTTAAAGGAATTTTAAAGAGACTTTAAAGGCGGATTGCAAAAGGATTTAAATAATTTTGAGGACTTTTTCAGAATTTTAAGGATTTTTTTTTCAAATTTTAGGATTTCCAGAACTATTGAAAGATCTTATGTGATTTTGTGTAATTTTCAGGAATTTTAGAAACTTGAAGAAATTTTAAGGGACTTTAAGAGCTTTCAAGAGATTTTAAGAAATTTAAAGAAGATTTAAAAAATTGCTACTAATTTAAAAACATTTCATGGGATTTCATTTTATTTCGTCTATATTAGAATTAATTCCGTGAAATTTCTTAGAGTCACTTTAAATCAAATGAAATTCCTTAAATTATCTTGAAATTCCTTTGTCACTTAAAATGTCTTAAAATCCCAGGCAAAATTCCGGGTAAATTTCTGCTAGTAAATAAATAAAAATAAAAAATATTCTTTAGAACTCTTTTATTTTGATATTCTTACTCTAATAAATATAAAAAATATAGAAATATAAAAACTTCGTCAGATTAGACTTCTGAAACTTCAACCTAATTCTATACACTGCTATACTGCATCCACAAGATATGTATTACTCATGGTGGAGAAATTCTTTAGGTTCGAAGCAAATATACCAGCAATTTACGGCATAAGAAATTTTGCCATGAGTATTTCATAAAAAGAATATTGTGAGTGCATATGTACTCTCTCCCAGGATTTAGGCTACAAATAATACCTTTGAAATTGTTACAATTATTTGTTCAATGGAAATGATTATGCTTATTATTATAGTCTTTTGAAATTTTTTGTATAAGTGTAAATTGATTAGAAAACCCCGAATTTGTATGAATTGTGTTTATTACTTTTTACGAAAGGATTTCCTAAATATAAGGACTGTAAATTTCCTATCTAAGTGTTACTTGAAAGTATATGCTTCGAAACAAGAATTTAAGCGAAATAGAATGCTGACCACTTATAAACCGCGGACTGTGCCTTTCGTTATACATATTGTAATAGGCGCAATGTTTCAATGACCTTCTTGTTCTTGATCACAGGCATGTCGTTAAAAGCATCTGATACTTTACCATAAGAGCAATTTAGTTTCCCCAACTTTATGCTCCCAATAATAAATATTTATTGCTAAAACTAGGCCATTTATCTGTGTTTTGAAAACGGAGGTAAATGGCCTAGTTTTAGCAATAAATAGATATTTATTATTGCGAGCGTAAAATTGGGAAAATTAAATAAATGGTGTTTTTTTTTTATTAATTAATAATTAAGATCACTGCGCTTTCCGTAATTTGTTAACTTTATGTGAAAATTAATTTTTTCCGACAATGAGATTAATTTGCATTAAGTTGACATATTTTTTCAGACTCTTTTGATACGAAAATAGGTGTAATTGCAAAAGTTTCAATTACGTAAGTGTGCTGCAAGAACAAGAATTTACTACATATTTTGGCATGTAAAAGAAATCCACGTGCTATCGTGAGTGCATGTGTACCAGGGAATAATAAATAGTAGAATTCTGGTATACTTTAGGAAGCTTAGGAGAATACTTTTACTTCCGGCGCGTCAGATAAATGAACGGAAATGCGTTCCAAATGACAAATTAATTCGCTTACGTCACTCTGATATAAAACATTGTTTACAACTTTATCATTTTATATTGCATGCAGTTGTTTATTTTTCTGCTTTGCAAAATATGGAGAAATATTGCTTCATTTGTGGAAATATTATCCTAGTTGTAAAAAACAATACTAATACTAATATTGCAGTCATCACAGCTCTCTAAACTTGAATCAGTGAAATTTAACTGATTACCAGTCAAATTCCACTGATTTTCAGTGACTCTTTTCTCATGATTTTAATTAGTGAATAATCTACTGGAAATCAATGAAAAGTCATTGAAATTTTTAGTGGTTTAGTGACGATTACTGAAAATTTCAGTGTCTTTTGACTGATTTTCAGGGAATTTTCACTGATTAAAATCGTGAGAAAAGAGTCACTGAAAATCAATGGAATTTGACTGATTCAATTTTAGAGAGAGGTCATCACCTATACATCTGTTTTCACCTACTTTGAATTTGTTCACCTATTTTGGAAATTAAACAACTTTTCACCTTGTCTCAATTATTAAACCTTTATAAATAGAAATTCACCTTTTTTGATGACAATATGTATTTACCGCTCTCTAAAATTGAATCAGTCAAATTCCACTGATTTTCAGTGACTCTTTTCTCACAATTTTAATCAGTGAAAATTCACTGAAAATCAGTCAAAAGTTACTGAAATTTCCAGTAATCATCACTAAACTATTAAAAATTACAGTGACTTTTCACTGATTTCCAGTAGATTATTCACTAATTAAAATCATGAGAAAAGAGTCACTGAAAATCAGTGGAATTTGGTAATCAGTTAAATTTCACTGATTCAAGTTTAGAGAGTGTGATGATTGATATTGTTTATCAATTCCTAGCTATATTTTCATTTGTATAAAAGAACCACGACTTTAATTCTTTAAATATCTCTTTTTTGATCCACTGTAGAATTAATCTATTTTAGATAACGTTTTTTTTTATTCTTCACCTTCCCTTTTATTCCTTTAATTTCCTCAATTTTATTCTTCTAGTTAAAGATTCCAAGTCTAAGGTCATCAAATTGTTCGTGCAACTTTTCCAAAGGTAATTAACTCCACCGACGTATTATTCTTAGTGCTCTAGAAATATCCGGATTTTTGTTCAGTGTTCACTATTCGCAATTTCAAACCTTTTACAGAAACCAGAAAACGTTAAGGTTGCTTGGTTTAGCTTAGAATTAAGAAGATGGAATTTGTGTTCATATAAAAGAAAAAGAATTGTAATTGAAGTCTTTGTTGACTCAGATTCCTTGCCTTATTCAGAGCCATTGCTCCCTATTAATCTATATCAAGGAGAACTTGCAATTTCAGTCTTCATGCTGTAATGTGTAGAATGTATTTAGAAGGTTGATGAAACTTTGTTATTTTCGACTAAATGTTTCCATTGTTTTTCATCTTTGTTCGGGACTTTAGATTTTCTTTCGAGCTTAATAAAGGAGTTTGATCATTTATTTTCATTTCAAACATCCTCTTTCTGTTTCAATATTGATTTTATGATACTATTTTTATGAAGCTCTTGTTATAAAATTTGTTGTTGAAGACTTTTTCATCTTTGTTACTTGTGCGGATATTATTCACATTAATTTTACTAGGATCTCACAGCTTACACTATGAAAGCAATTGTTTCTTCAATTCTTCAAATATTGAGTCAGTATTTGAAGAACCGAAGAACTCTAAAAATTGGAAATTTCTCATAATTTTTCAAATATGAATTAAACAACTTTATATGTATTTCAGAAACTTATGTCTTCAAAGCGAATGAATGGAAAAATTCTTTGTGAGTCACGTCACTGCTCTTAAACCTGAAGAACCGGCTTAGGCATTTGAGTTAGGAAATGGACCAAAAAGGACGTAAAGAAGATTTAGGTATTAAACTTGTTTAATTAATTAAACCCTGCAACAAACAGTGATGCAATATTAATTTAGTTTTAAACAAACAATATTTGGTACTCCCTCATTCATCAGCCATACAGTTTATAAGAAGTTTAATATATTCTTTGGTTTTGATCTATATTTTTTAAATAAGAATTAAAATAGATTATTAACTTTCATCCATTTTTTGGACCACCCTAATATTGCATATTGTTTAGTAAATATTATCCAAAATTAGGGCGCTATGCTTGTTTTTAATAAATTCCATTTTGTTAGTTTGTATATTTCAAATTTTTGTCATGTATTAATTAAAAAAGGTGAATTCACCTTTTTTAATTACAATAGGTAGTTTGATGACTGTTATTAGAATTATGTTTATTATACACTGTTTATTTTGTTTATTTTATAAACAGCAGAAATTAGAAGAAGGGATCAAGGAACGAGATGAACGTAAAAGTGAATAGTGCACTTTACGACTTTACAACTCAACGAACAAGTTCTTTTAGGTGCAACTGAGTGCAAGTGTACTGATATAAGTACACTTGCACCGAGATCCTGACTGGTTCTCTTCGGTGCTAGAGTATCGACCCGCAGCATACGGTAGTGTAGCAATGTAGATGTTGAGTCAAGTCCATTCTCCTCTTCTTGTCTCTTTCTTGCACAAAACTTATTATTTCCTTCCTCGTCCCACTTGCACTGATGGGTACTTATCCCTTCTCGTCACAATCCACTAAAGTCGAATATCCTCTGACCGTTCATGCAAATATCAACCTTATATTCTTGGCAGCTTTGTTGTACATGCGCCAGGAGCTAGAGCAATGAAGTATCCGTGAAAAACATCTCCAGGTCTTCTGGATTGAAATTCTGAATATTAGAAAATTGTTTCTCTTTTCTTCATTCACAGTTTTCCTATTGGATGAATTTATCCTTCTAAGAAATAATTTTGAGATTTTTTACATTTTTTAAAGTTTTGTGAGGCTATTAGGATTTATGGTTTTTTTTATTAGAGTTTTTTTTATTAATTCAATTTCTTGTCATCAAACTTCCTGCTCTCAAATCCCAGAATTCTTCTAAGATTCTTCTCCCGAGAATCGCGATGACTTTGAACTCCAACGTATGCAAGTAATATGCAATTTCGTTGCAAAACATCATCCTGCCTTTAAGAGATACGTGTCAATTATGTGAAATCGACAAGATTACTTGAAGTGTTTTGCTGAGGATTTTTTTTTGAAATGGTCATTTCGCTATGCTCTGGAGGAGATTTGTCTCCTTTCTCTCTTAGACATTAAATACGTGAAACGCAGCTATAAGTGTAATCATGAAAGTACTGCAAGTACTCGCTTATTTGAATCCCATTGGTTCCATAAAGGGGTTTATGGATTTATTCTTTCTGGTTAAAACTTTTCTACGAAAGATTTAATACCTTTCTTTTTGTAGAAAGCGCTTTCCTGTTGTAAATAATCTAATGAAGAAGAACCATATCTTCTGTTTGAAATACTATTGTCTGATATATAAAAGATATCAATTTTCATTCGCTAAAAAATCCCTAAAATTGAATACCTTTCAAATTCAAGTGTTTAGCTCAAAATTCCATTCTCCATTTTACTCAAAGAAATTGCATAAAACGAAGAAATAAAAATAAAAATTCAATGTTTTCATTTTATTTTAAAAATATTTGAATTAGATATTTTTTCGCTCTGTACGCATAATTCTAATTAAAAATTAACTAATTATACCAAGGGAAAAAATTCCAAATTTAATATTTCTTGAATAAAATGAAGAAATCGAATTTTTATATTAGAACTTGGCTCCAACCCTTAAAATCTTTGAAATCCTCTGAAATTTCTTTAAAAGTACTCTATTTCTTTTCTTATAGGAACTGTGAGGCCTCTATCTTCAAGCTTCGCTCAAATCAGAAATTTTAGGATTATTCATCCAGGAAGTTGATGAAATCCTTTGAGAGCGCACAGTAGCCACATCCACAATAGTGGGAGTGGAGGGCACCAGCAACAAGCGACTCTCCAATACGTTCCTGGTTTGGATCGTAAGATAGCTTGGTTTATATTTCTGTCAGTTTACTGTGTAGAAGCGCAGTTCTACAGCTGATTTTGAAGGCGGTGAATGCACGCTTCTGCTGGCGATGCTTGTTCGTGATCGGAACAGTTGTTGACAGTCGTCATCGTCAGTGCGGGTGTGTTTCCCTTTGTTTCCCTTATTCCTCAAATCTCTCCTTTTTTCGCTCATTTTGTCCTCCTGTATGCAATTACTGTTCTTATATGATTTTTTGAACCATAGAATTCGCGAGTGACTTATTGTGAAAAGGGATGCAACGATTTTTCTCGATTCATTAAATTTGTCAGCCAGTACCAATTAGGTTCACACTTCACATATTGAGGTAATCATTTTTAATTCCTGATTTTATCGCGGTAGTGATGCTGAGGTCCGAGATGAGCTAAGAGTAATTTAGTCAAGTGGGGTATTTTTATTTTTAGGAAACTGAATTCTAGAGAAATTTCAAGATAAAGTTCAATTTCAAATATATAGCAATTGGGGATTATTCGATAGAATAATTAGTATTCAGTGCTCTATTGAAGATAATTTAAATGATGACATTTAAAATGGGGGATATCATTTTAGAGAAGAAATAAAAAGCATATGGGAAATATGGGTGGATGATAGAAAGGACGATTTCATCACTTGTGGGAAAGCAAACAAAGAAAAGGATCAGACAGTATTTGAGTCCAGACAAAGGATGATTCTTTTTTTTTTTGAGTTAATTTCATTTTCTTTAGGAAATTTTAATTATTATTGATAGAATGCAATATATAAATTTATATCATTGTCTACGAAGAAAACAATTAATGGAATGTAGAAGCATACAAAGTAATCGTCAATAAATGAATAGATGGAAATGTATAATGCTAGCAATTGAAAAATAACAGATTTATAAAGCGTAATTGAATTTGTAGGACAGCCGACAGTTGTTATTAAGTAACTGTCCAGAGTATTGTGTGAACTATTTTAGAAATATTGTCTTAACTGTTAAGCATATAAAGAAAAAAATTAATTGATTTGACAGACCGTATTTAAAAAAAATAAAAATGATTAGACCTTAAAACTTAAAAGGGTTAAAGGTATTTAAATTAGAAATAATTTAAGTTTGTGAAGCTTTATGATTTAAAGGCCATTATAGACATTAAATTCTTTAAAAGAATGAAAATTTATATTCTGTTAAAATTCTAAGTTGTGACATTGAAGTTATGCACTTATATATATTTAAGCAATATTTATTATAAATAAGGAAATTCTACTGGTCCATATTGATTAAATTTTCTTTTGACATTGAAACTGGATGTACTAAGTGAATATTTGCCAATTCTAGTAAATTTATGGACGAAGAAAATGCAATGTAATGTTTGGAATTTTGCCATGTGATTTTACAAACAGCATCATTGGAGATTTCGAATACTTTCGTTAGAAAAGATTCAACATATATACATAGTTCATTCATTCATTAGTTTCCAAAATAGCGAATTTAATCAAAATGGGAACCCAATCTGAATTTAATTGAATAATTTCGCTTTTTAACGATTTATTAAATTGTCTTTCAGTTCGTTACAAAAGTGGGAAGTGGTGATTTGGATGTGGTTTTATTCACCCTCGTGGAATTCAATAAGTGAAAAAGGACCCTAGAAAGCTGTAAATCCACGGTTTCTTTGACTCATGACAGAGGCGATACCACTTCAGTTTAAGTAGTGCAAATAATTTTGCGTCAGGCAAATTCGCAACTTTCTGCCCTTCAAGGTGGCATGACTGCGGATTTTTCGAGCACCGTTAGGCGTTCCTTAGAAGTGAGGTGAGAAATTCAATACTTTTTAATATTTATTTGGCTTAATTGTTTAAAAAATTCCATATGTTATATTAAATTAAATGAAGAACTTTTCAATAGGCCTCTGAAGTTTCAAACGTCTAATCAGACGAATTTTTCTTTCTGCAAAAATTTTCACTAGAAAATTGCTTTATTTACAATATTTTGTTTATTGCAAATTGCAATAGAAAGCATGGGAAAAGTTTTTGCAAACAATATTTTTAATTGTTGATTGTGAAATCTTTAAAATCTATTCGAAGTATGAAATCAATTAAATTAGATTTTTTAAACGGATACTATGCGAAATTTGCAAAATGTGAAAAATCTGGGGTACCAAGAACTGGTTTGAACTGAACACTTAGTCTGCAAAATAAGAGAATAGAGATATAGTCTGAAGTGTTGAAATAAATTGAAATACTTTTCCAGAGAAAATATCCTGAAATATTTATTTTCTAAAACTCCGTCGTTTCCTCTTATCAAGCAACTAATCATAAAAGTGGGTGGTTGAGTAATGAATGTTTTCAAGCAAGTGCGTCACGTGTGTCACGTGTTAATCTGACGACCCAGGTCAGTTCGTCTTTTTTTGGCAGGCAACCCTCCAATTTCACAAAATTAGATCATCCCTATGCCTTTTTTATACCTACAAGTTACAAATGTGTAGGAAATAATAAATTATTCAAGAATTCTAGTTTTACTGTCAAAAATAGTATAAAGAATTCAATAATAAATGTAGCGAGAAAAGTTTTTTCATCATTGATTACAGCTTCTGTGTGATGACGTTTGCATTTTACAATCTATAATTCATCGAGTTTTCCTTATATCTCTAAAGGTTTTTTCTAAAATGATTCGAGCATAAATCAAACATTTGAAATCTTACAAATCTTGAATCTAAAGGCTTTTGAACTCAAAAACTCTGAAATCGAAAATCTATCATAAAACTTAGGAATTTTCAAATTGAAAATCACTTCTATACTTTAAAAAGTAACAAGAGTTTAAAAACTCCACCGATCCAGTCGATATTATATAACTTTAACTTTTGCAAAGTTTAATTTTAATCTCAGATATTTTTCTGTTTCTAATATTTCAAAACGAAGATTCGTGATTTTCTTCTGCTTGAAACTTTTATGGAGGTCATAGTCCATGTGAATATGAAATATACCTTTATTTTACACAATCTGTTATTTTTGCAAATATCTGAAGGAAATGAAATTACTTAATATTTGCATCAAGAAATTTAAATAATACGATAAGCAAAAAAAAAGGTTCATCTCTGAGAAGGCAATATGATAAAAAATTGATTCGAACAAATTTTTAATGATAATTCCTCAAATTTCACCGGTTTTGTTTCTAATCCGATTTATAGTGGGCTGATAAGTCAGCCAATGAACTTGTTGCAAGAGCTGGATTTCAAGGGTAAATCATGATAGTACATATGTAGTTGCAGACCAACATGAGTCACGATCCTAAATTGATGATTAGCATTTATCAGGTCGTCGAAGTCCATCCACCTCGGGGCAAATAATAATTATCTAAATTTCTTTCAATAATCCAGCTCCAATGCTTTCATTTTGAATTCGCTTACAGAGAGTATAACTTTTAAATTCATCTTTGCTAACAATATTTTTTTACTCCTCGAGGATTTTTTTTCAAGGATACAGATCAAGGTATTAACTTATTATGTGCTATATAAATATTTAAATCAAATTTTTCCACAAACCAACGTAAAAGTGCATTCTAGATTCTTAAATTAAAAAAAACTTATAAATATAAATTGAAATTAAAGATATTTAAATTTCTGGTATAATATAGTAATTTAAAGATCCAAAGACTCTTCAAATGATTTTTTAAAGTAAAAAGAAATTTATAGTGTAATATTTAATTTATAGTGTCCATTATTAAAACATTGTAAGTAAAAGTTTTTTCTTCAATATAACAAGATTTCAAAAAACAGAACAGTGTTCGTATAATATAAAAAGGGTCAATTAATTTATTTCGCTGATAGATCTAAATATATGATCTCTATACAACAATAAATTACTTTCTCTAAATTCAAAAAAAGTTGTCAGTTCTGTATTATCTTTTCTATTGAATTGTGTATGAAAATTGATTTAAAATTTAACAAATCGATATTTGAAGTATTTTATTTTTGAATTCTTTCAGTACTTTTTCACTGATAACAAAGATTTAGTATGGAACTTGTTTTGCAAAGCATTGTTTGCTTTCAAAAACAATTCATGCGTTTATTCATCTGCAAATAAAAGTTTATTTAGCGTATCATCAAATCGATAAGACTGGCACCTTTAGCTAAGGCCTTTTATTTAAAATGCTAAGATCAATTCAATAAAAATAGCTCATTGTATTTATTGTTTAAGGCCATGTATCAATTAACCGATACCTACCTTACCTCTATTTTTTTATGCAATGCCATTTTTAGATTTATTGAGGTATCAAGTTGGAAATTTCGAAAATTAAAGTCTAAGATACATTTATCTGGCCTTAAATATTTACAATTATGAAAAAAAGGCCTTAATGACACTGAGAGACGAGAAGTGCACTTATTCTCAAGTTCGAGATTTCGTCGATCAATATCGCGTGATAATGGAATCTACATATTTTCCGTTGGTCTTCCTATTTTGGCATTGCGAATTACCTCTAAGAATACCTCTTCAAAAAATAGCTCAAGGTCTGAAGGATTAAAGGTGGAGATTATTCGATTGAATTAGAAGATTCCATTTTATCCATTTAGCGAAAATATTACTCTAATTTCCTAGTTAATTCACACTGAGTCACAGAATATTATAAAAATAAATACCATAAATATAATAAAAAACGGAAAAAAAGATTTTAAAGGGAAATATTGTATGCTTGAAAAGTTATTCTGAACATGGATTTTATTTGAAAAAAATCAACAACCTTGTCGAGAGACTTTTCTCTTTCAAACTTAAGTTGTGCTAAGTTCAAATAAGTACCTGCTTGAAAGAAGTAAAAAATTCTGAATAAGAATTGATGATAACGGCTTTTGCTGCCATCAAAAGAATTCTTATCTATTTTACTCCATTGTTTCGTCCCTAAATGTCTTGAAGAGTATGTTTCTCAAAAAAAAAAAAAAAAAAACTAGTTAAATTTTATGATACAGTAAATACAAGAGAGGAAAGAGAATTTTTAAAAATTTCATGTATATCCATATATACTTGAAATTAGATTAATTAATTAATTGTATTTCAGTGAATCTAATTAAATCTTTCATTTCAGGATTAGGATTAGCGGAAAATGGCAGATCTGAAGAATTTGACACATGGGTGTAGTGGAGGAACTAAATTTCTTGGTTTTGATCAAGTGCAATTTATTGCCAGTCCCAGTAATCAAGGAGACAATCAAGTTGCAATTAGATCTCCACCATCCACTCTACATTTAGAGAATCTCAACAATGCAGTACTTGGGTAAATATCCTATACTTTAATATTAATTAATTACATAAGATGATAATTTGAAAATTTTTCAGTCAATTTTCCTAAATTGAGTCTAAATAATTAAATAACAGTGATAGAAAATTATTATTATTGTGGTAAATTGAGGACCATCTCTAATGAGATTTAAAATCGAATCACAGAAATTGCATCACGTAACTATGAATGATTGACTGGAATTGATGCTAATTGGAAGGATCACGAAGGTGCAATTAAATTTCATAATAAAAATTTACAGCCTAAGATTAAATTCCTCATAGAATTAATAATGTAAATTTTAAATAATGTATTTAATTTCAAGCAAATGACTAAACATAAAAACTTTTCACAGAAAAGTAAATCTTCTTTAGATAAGTTTTTACTTTCTTACTGCTCACATTATTCGTATTCTCAGAAAAATCTTTCGCCATTTCGTTATTTCCCACTGGCAATTTATTATTGGCACGAAATTTAGAAGTAGTTTCGGGGAAATAAAGACTTTTTCAAATAAGAAAAAAAGAACGAAAGTAATTGCTTTGCCCATAAGAGCACCCACGTCTGTCGCTGTGTAATTGACTAACTTCTAATTTGATTCGATGGAGAGATGGAAAGCCTCTCTGAATTTTAAATTAGACGAGATTTACATAAGAAAGCTCGTGGAGTTTCACAAAAAATGAAAAAAAGGCTGACAGAATAATCTTTTTGTGAAGAAATCTCTGGTTGTCTTCTGTAGAATGTGTAGTACTATAATATATAGTATGACAATGAATAAAGAGTCAAAAGACTACATATATATCTATTTTATCGAACAAGCATGCCAGTTGACCCGAATATTCTCAGAATCCTGCAGGATCAGTTCATTTTGCACTTCTAGGGATTATACTATTATAGTTTCTGAAAAGAGAATGGGCAGAGACAAAGTGACTTTCAATTTCCAGAGGCGTGGGCGAAATCTTGAAAAAAAAATTGAATTGCTCTCTCTTTAAAATCATTACGAATTCAGACAGTATAGAAAATCTAGGCTTTTTTATTCAGGGAGATTTCTGATATATTCCCAATTTTCAAGATTTAATCCCTAAAGTATCCTATTTGTAGTCAATAGAATATAAAATTTTGTTTCAATTTTTACTTTCTGTAGGGACTGTGAGACCTAAATTTAGAAGAAATATTACTAATTAATTTCTTTTCTTTTATTCGAAGTTATTTTCTTCTGATTATGACTTTCTTCTGCTTTTCTATAAATATGTGAGTTATCCAGTGAACGACTCATTCTGACCTTTCGTATTGTCCAACTCAATAATTCTTTGAAAAACATTCCAACAATTCATTCAAGCACTTTTCTCTTTTATTCACTGAAAGCTGAACAAAATCTGAATGAATGAGCAAATGGGGTAAAATACTACCCACGGGTGTTGTTTGATATATATAGTATTTTACTATTTGTTCGCCAGACGCTTCGAGATAGGCAATGACAATTTTTCAGAATTATCTGACTTTTCATTCAGATAACAGATTTTCTTATTGTATATCTAGATATTATAAAAAATATTCGATACACATTACAAGTTTTCCATGTCTGACAATATAATCTATTGAAAATAATCATAATCTATCGGGTGAAGGTCACCAAAGAACCTTTTAGAAATACTGAGTATTTAAATCCTAATGGTGGTCATAAAATAAATTCAATCTGATTTCTATTGCCATAAGGTAAACTGTCAAAGGTCACAAAATAGTGTTTTAATGAAGTAGTCAGTTAGATCCAAGGTCCAATGGGCTAAACGTGGTCAGAAATCAAAACTTGATTATTTGATTCAAACAAATTGATAAGCATTTATAAGCTACCTTCATTTTCCGTATAACATTTTTCGAATGAAAAATTATGCCAATTTAAAATTCTACAACTGGATTATATATTTTTAACAATATGTAATTTTAAAATGAAAATTTAAAATTTAAAACTTGACCAGCAATAAACTTTATTATTATGCTCTGATAAAATATGACTATTTAAAATTCTGGTGATAGTCACAGTCTTCATTCATCGATAAACATAATTTCGTATTCGATGGATGTATCTCTGATGAATGATGATATTAACGAACTATTCTCGAGGTTGAAAGGCTAAAAGAAAATATAAGACCATCCCTCAAGGATTTTACCTTCGGTTATTGAAAACTGATTTGATTTTTTATGATAGATAATTATTTCCTCAAAAGGAGTAATTTATAAAATTAAATAAGACACTAACTAACTATTTAGACACTAACTTTTTAAATTCTTCTAAAATCCAATTTAAATACAATTCTGAGTTTTTATTACTCTTTTTTTAAATTGAATAGAAATAAATTCAATTGTAATGTAATATAGTCTGAACTGAAATTTGCGTCTTTTTTGCAAATTGATAAAATCGAAATCGTGAATCATGAAACTAATGATAAAATTTTATGTTCGTGATTCTATTCCCTGACTCACATCAAGTACAAAAGAGATGATTTCTCAAGTAAGATACATTACAGGAATAAATTACTTTGAAAGGATTTTTCCGAAGGTTACCATGTACTTATCTACATATCGACTTTTTCCTTGCAGGCTATTATTTTAGATCTGATAAATTCTTCTAAATGTAAGACAATTTTGTAGAAAAAAATTGGCAAAGTAAAGAAAAATGCTTATACAAATATATTAAGTTATCTTTACTTTGTATACTAATACTTTGTTTAATATTTTAATGACCTGAGGATTTAAAATTATTCGTACATGAACATTTCTAATCTTAGAGTAATATTAAATTACTCAGTAGAATAAAACAAACCATGTCGTGGTCACTCACTATTGATTAACTCGTGTGGCACAAAATATAGACAAATCCTTCATTTGCACCTGGTCCAAGTTTCAATGGAGTTATTTGTCATTTTGCTTATTGCACAAATTCCGTAAAATCGTGTAATTGTTTTCACAATGTTGGCTGGATTTAAACTCAAACATATCTAAAGAATTATTTCATTCTTGGCCTCCACTCAATTTCACCATTGACATTGACATTTCAATTTAGGTACATATGTCGATTTTCCTGACATTTCCGCCAAATTAATGAAATAAATCAATTTCTTAGTCTGTATAATACTTCAGTTTATGATTTCAACAATTTTGGATTAATAAATTTAGACATGATCCGAATAAAATTGTAAGAAATTGATTAATTTTTATTAATTTTAATTAATTAATTAATTTATTTATTTTTGTCTCAATATTGTGATGTTTTATATTACAGGGGTTCACAGAACAATTTGCATCTCAGTTGTAATGGTTCAGCCACGAATGGATCTGCAGTTGTTTCGACTGGACTTTTAGCTAGAAAGATTCCTAATCATGTTGGTGCCAGTCCAGGTCAGCCTAATAAAAAACCACAAGTTTCTCTCACACATTTGCCAAAAAGACCTCCGGTTGACATAGAATTTAAAAATTTGGCCTACAGTGTTTCCGAAGGTCGAAAAAGAGGTGAGTTAAAAAAACTTTTTCATACATTTTGATGTATCAAACATTAAGGGTGATGAAGCCAAGTTCTGATCTCAAAATTCAATTTCTTCATTTTACTTAACAAATATTAAATTTGGAATTTTTTCCCTCTGTAGAATTAATCAATTTTTAACTACAATTATACGTACAGAGCGAGAAAACATCTAATTCAAATTTTTTTAAAGTAAAATGAAAATATTCAATTTGGAAGTCAGATTTTGAATTCTTCATTTTATCCAAAAAGTATCGAAATTAAATATTTTTTCGTTCTGTACGCAGTTTTATAATTGAAAAAAGATTAGTGCTACAGAGCGAAAAAATATTTATCTGTAATTTTCGTTGAGTAAAATGAAGAATGGAATTTTGAGCTTAACACTTGGGTCCAACGCCCTTAATAAAATCTTTTTTTTTAATATGTTAAAAATTGATTGACATAGAGGAATATAGGATATAGATTATAAACGATTTGGGAAAGCTTAGAATCTTAAGGTTTAGAACTCACATTAAAAAGTCTACTACGTCTAGATTAGATAAAAATAGGGGTATGTAATAGAAAAATAGGCGCGGTTTTCATTCCGCTTTTCGTTCATGGATAGCACGAAAGCTTCAAATGTGAATGACCTGCCCCAAAGAATCGATAGAAATGTACTCGAAAGCTCCCGTTTCTAGGCGCAGATGCACCTCGTCCTGAGTGCATTTGCACCCAAGATTCATAAATACAGAACAGGAATTAATTAATTAAATTATTTGTTTTAATCACTTCAACAAATTTAATATTCGATTGCGGCTATAAATATTTCATTATTTATCATTTCCCTACTATTCTTATTACAAATGTATAGGTGGTACGAATCGATAATTCCAGTTATGGCTCATTGCTTTATAAATAAGTTGTAAATAAATGAAGCTTTGTATATAAGGATCTTCAATACTTAGTTGGAAGATTGTAAATTTTTTCAAATATATTTTCGACTCAAAATAGTTACCAAAATGTCGAAGAAATAATTTTTTTCTTTTCTGAGAAGACAGCATTAAAATTGTATTGAATATTAGAATTATAAATTCTATATGCTTCTATTGTCAACATTTAAACTAATTTTAGTATCGCAGCATACAGTAAACATACGGTAAACAGCAAGAAATGTGTAGAAAGCATACACGAACAAGTCATTATTAAATTCTCGCTTAACGAGGTCTCAGGGACATCCTTTAATTAGTCATAAACCTGAATTGTTCTGTGCAAGCAGATAATTCTATCCGGAAAAATTAAATTTTTAATCCTATGCTCTCGATTAAAAGTTCTAATTACTTAGCTCTATGTTTTACTGTAACAATTTTTTTTAAATCCATATCCCAAGTATCCTTGAAACTTTGGAATTAAGTTCTAATGCTTTTCTAAATTGTAGAATATTTTGTTTCAGGGTACAAAACTATTCTAAAATGCGTCAACGGGAAATTCAGATCTGGAGAGCTCACGGCGATTATGGGACCATCTGGAGCCGGAAAAAGCACCCTTATGAACGTCCTGGCTGGTTACAAGTAATTAAATTCATTTTTCAATTATTTGAAGATTAGGGAGACTTATTTATTTTTAAAATACATGCTTTTATTTTGCAAAAATATTTTATTTTATTTAATATTCTTGTTTTTACACAAATGGAACTAAGATTATCAATTAATTTTATCTTTTTTTATTTAAGGACGTCAAACCTGAGTGGATCTGTTTTGATAAACGGGAAGGACAGAAATCTTCGCAGATTTCGAAAAATGTCTTGTTATATTATGCAAGATGATCGTTTACTGCCACATTTAACAGTATACGAGGCGATGACAGTCTCAGCGAATTTGAAATTAGGCAAAGACATCAGCGCCGCTGCCAAAAAAGTTGTTGTAAGTTGAAAAAATTTAAGCAAATTATTTAAAAAGCATAGACTTTATTAGTAAATATTAAATAACTATTTTTTGCAATTTAGGTTGAAGAAATCATCGAAACTCTGGGCCTAAGCGATGCAAGTAATACCCAAGCAATTTGTCTTAGTGGTGGTCAAAGAAAAAGATTGTCCATCGCCCTAGAACTTGTCAATAATCCACCCGTGATGTTCTTCGACGAGCCCACTTCCGGTCTCGATAGTTCTTCCTGTTTTCAGTGCCTCAGTCTTCTGAAATCACTCAGTAGAGGAGGTCAGTTCCAAATTGGAAACTTCAACTAAAAGTTCAAGAAGAAATAATAAATTGTCATTTTAAATATTTATAATGGTCTATTTTACAACAATAATGTAAATATTATTTCAGGAAGGACCATAATTTGTACTATTCATCAGCCCAGTGCACGGCTTTTCGAGATGTTCGATCATCTCTACCTATTAGCAGAAGGACAATGTATATATCAGGGAAACGTGGGAGGACTTGTCCCCTTTTTATCTTCAATGAACCTCGACTGTCCGAGTTACCACAACCCTGCTGATTATGGTGAGATTTTTTTTATTTTCTCAAAGAGGCAATGAAATTCTATCTCTGCTAATATAGAATTAATTATGGGCAACAGGATGCTTAACAAAAGGATTTTTTCTCAAATGGAACTCCTCCTACCAGTATTCTTGTAAAAAAAATTCTTATTTTACGAAAAAACGTCTTAGGGAACCCTTAAATAAATTTTTATCAATCTTTTAAAAATCGAGGACCGTTTTAAAACCACAGGATAAGGAATACTTTGTAGGAGAATGAATTTAAAAAAATAAAGCCTTTTTGTGAACCATCTTAAGGGTGTTGGACCCAAGTGTTAAGCTGTAAGTTGCATTCTCCATTTTACTCAACGAAAATTATAGATAAATATTTTTTCTCTCTATAGTACTAATATTTTTCCAATTATAAGACTGCGTACAGAGCAAAAAAATATTTAATTTCGATACTTTTTGCATAAAACGAAGAAATCAAAATCAAACTTCAAAAGTGAACATTTTCATTTTATTTAAAACATATTTGAATTAGATATTTTCTCGCTCTGTATGCATAATTCTAGTTAAAAATTGATTAATTCTACAGAGGGAAAAAATTCCAAATTTAATATTTGTTAAGTAAAATGAAGAAATTGAATTTTGAGATCAGAACTTGGCTTCAACACCCTTAATAGAAAATATTAAATGATTTTCAAATTTTTAATGAAATTTCAGTTATGGAAGTAGCATGTGGAGAACACGGAGAATGTATGCATAAATTGGTGATGGCGGTGAACAATGGAAAATGCAATAATTATCAGCATTACCAAGCCACTTTTGCAGCAGCTCAGGCACTTTCGAATGATATAGCGAAGCAGTCACCGCCGCTCGATCAAACTAAGTCCGAAGATGCACCCTTAATTCCAAATGGGGTTGCAAAAGGACCAGGTGGAACAGCAGTAATCAATATGCCAGTTTCTTGCACAACTTCACTTTTGGATAGTGCAGAAAGTATAGAACAGCAAGTTGGATTTCCAACCAGTGGTTGGGTCCAATTTTGGATTCTTCTCAAGAGAACGTTTTTGTCACAAATTAGGGACATGGTAATAATAATTTATACTCTTAAGGTTGATGGATTTAAGTTCTCACTTCTAAATTCTATCTCTTCACAGTCTTTTTAAATCCCTTGAATTTTCTTTAAGGACATTGGATCCAAATGTTAAGTTCAGAATTTAATTCTCCATTTTATTCAACGAAAATTATAGATAAATATTATTTAGCTCTGTAGCGCTAATCTTTTTCCAATTATAATACTGTGTACAGAGCAAAAAAATATTTAATTTCGATACTTTTTCCACAAAACGAAGAAATCAAATTTCAAAATTGAAAGTTTTATTTTATTTAAAAAAGATCTGAATTAGATATTTTATCGTTCCGTACGCATAATTCTAGTTAAAAATTAATTAATTATACGAAGGGAAAAAATTACAGATTTAATATTTATTGAGTAAAATGAAGAAATCGAATTTTGAGGCGATAACTTGTAATCTCTCTGGGAGCTTTGTAATTTGTAATTTTAATCAATTTTCCATTTTTCTTTTTACAGACATTAACAAGGGTAAGGCTTGTCTCTCACGTTATAGTTGGTTTGTTGATCGGTGCTATTTATTATCAAGTCGGAAATGAGGCTTCAGTGGTCACGAGTAACGCTGGTTGTGTTTTTTTCACCGTGATGTTTATCATGTTCACAGCTATGATGCCGACAATTCTGACGTGTGAGTTTTTATAAGTATTTTTTTACTAGTTTAGTCTTTCTTGATACCTAAAGATATTGATCGAAATTTAAATCAAGATTGGAAAAAGAGAATTTCTTCAGGTTTTAGTACTGGATATTAATCTTTTCCCTTTTTATTTTTCAGTTCCGGTAGAAATGGCTGTGTTTGTAAGAGAACATTTGAATTACTGGTATTCGCTAAAGGCTTTCTATTTAGCGAGAACTTTGGCTGATATACCATTTCAAGTATGCATAATTGTTTAAATTTATTTAAAATTATTTCAAACCTGTTTTAATTTAATCTCAAGAGAATAACTTTTAAATTATTTTTGCAGATAGTCTATTCAATAGCATATGTGATGATAGTTTATTTCATGACAGCACAACCTTTAGAATTGGAAAGGTTCCTCATGTATTTAAATATTTGTATATTGACCTCGCTCGTTGCACAGTCGATTGGATTACTTATCGGGGCAGCAATGAGTGTAGAGGTAAATTAATCGTGAAACTTTATCTTGCTTTCATTTAATCAACAAAAAAATATTTAGTTTTAATTTGAATTTTCGACTGAAATGACTCGATATTTTTTATTTCAGACTGGAGTCTTTATCGGGCCAGTGACATCAGTGCCGATCGTTCTTTTCTCTGGTTTCTTCGTAAAATTCAAAGCGATTCCCACATACTTAAAATTCCTTTCATACGTCTCATATGTCAGATATGGATTCGAAGGAGCAATGATCTCAGTCTATGGTTATAATCGGGCAAAATTAAAATGCTCAGAGCCCTATTGTCACTTTAGAAGTCCTCAAAAGTTTCTTGAGGAAATGTCGATGGTCGACGCTGTCTACTGGATTGATGTCGTCGCCCTCGTCAGTTTTCTGATTGGTCTCAGGATTATCGCCTACTTCGTACTAAGGCTCAAACTTCGATCTCTGCGTTAAATTAAAATTCTACTTCAAATTCTAATTTAAATACCAATTTCAATATCGAAATATTAAACTCTTTTTCAATCATCACAATAGATAAGTCGCTTGAAGCGATGATATCAAAGATCGACTGAGCTTCTTCAAGAAGAATCCAAGACTTTCGGACCAGGTGAAATAATCTACTTTCCGATATTAAATTTAAAAATATAGAATTTTATCGAATCAACTCGACATAATTTAATGAAATGCGACGGAGAAATGAATCTCAAAGCAGTTTTGCGAATTTAAATTTTCTTTTTGACTCAAACTCGAGGTTGATTATTTGCCTTGAGTTTGATCCTGCTTTAACGAAAATCGAAGCAGCAGCGTTCGTTCCAGCTTTGAATTTTGTAAATTTTTATAAAAGAGATTGCAAACCCACAAAGGGTTCTATAAACTTGGCGAATGTTTAGTATAATTGTGTATAAATTGTTGTTTCGTCGAGCGTTGTCAGATAGACGTTTCTTTTATATTTTTTATGTAGAGTTTGGGTCACTGAACACATCACTTAGTTTAGGTTTTTAATGTTAGAGTAAGTTGTAGATAGGGAAATTTAACGGGATTTTAATGACTCAAAACCGACGTCTTTAGACGAAAATCTTGTAACTGGACACAAATTTCCAGAAGGTCATAAAAGAAAGTTAAATTTAAATGAAAAGCAATTTTTACAATAAAAAATTGTCCCATTATGACCTTTTGAATTTTTGGAGAAGAATATTTCATTTTAAAATAGAAAACTGCCGGTTAAGAGTCTAACGAATATCGTTGCACTGTGCAACACGCCAGTTTTAATTAAGTTAAGTGATAAAATAATTTCATAGCCAATTATATAAACAGTGAACTAACTCGCCAAGGGGTTTTAGACCCTTTCAAAATTTATTTCCCTCCAGTAATTAAAAAATAGCGAATATATTTCGCTTAGATCCTGTTTCAAATTTGGCGTCAAAGCGTACGAATTAGACTCTAAAACATTTTTATTATCATCTGATAAAAATCTCGCATGTAAATATCAACGAGGCTTATCATTTTTGCTACGCTATCTGTATAGTGTATTTCCATTTTCCGAGAGCAAATTTTCTCCTATTGTAAAGCTCTGGTAAAGCCTAAGAATTTTATAAGGTCTTTCAATTAAAAAGTACTGACCGAGAACATAAGATAAAAATGCCTTGGGAAGTTAGAATTTGTTAAATTCGACCTAGAGTCTTTGAATTGAAGACTTGAACGTCAATTTAATTTTTTAGACATGTAGTACATTATTTAACGAACTACCGAACATTTCATGTATTTTTTGCACTTCTTTAACATTAAGAGATTAGAAATATTACCTGCAATTTTATTAGCCATTATTATCTATTAAGAGCGTTAGAGTCAAGTTATAATCTAAAAATTCGATTTCTTCATTCTACTCAACAAATATTAAATTTGGAATTTTTTCCTTCTGTATAATTAATCAATTTTTAACTAGAATTATGCGTACAGAGCGAGAAAAATCGAATTAAAAATTTTTTTCAAGTAAAACGAAAATATTGAATTTTAAAGTTAGATTTTGAATTCCTCGTTTTATGGAAAAAGTATCGAAACTAAATATTTTTTGTTGTGTAAAATGAAGAATAGAATTTTAGCTTGGATGCAACGCCCTTAAATAAATAAAAATTGAAGGTGATACATAATAAATTTCCTAATTTTAAAAAGGTATAATAAAATACGTGGAACAATCAGTAATTTATGATGTCGTAATGTACTTCGTGCCCTTAAATAATCTAATCTAATTATGAATTACATCATCTAATTTTGAATTGCATTATAATATAATTTTTTAATGACCTTAAAAGGGATTTCTAGTAGTATTTAGAAAATCAATTTCAGTTCAATAATAATCCTAATAAAATGCGTCAATCATTTTCCTCAATCTTTCTTACTCTTGACGAAATGTAAACAATAGGACTGAAGTTTGAATGAATTGGAAAAAAAGTGGATGCGATTTCCTTAAAGCTGCCATGCAATCATTTTTTAGATTTTACGTGCTGCCGAGACGCCTGCGCATTTTCGAAATAAGCTTATACTGATTGGATTCCAGAATCCTTGATTGTGCATTACACGATTCTGAAAATTTGTAAAAAAAAAAAAAAAATTTGCAATTTAAGTTTACACATCACACTTGACCAATAACTGGCTGCCTGAGCATTAGTTTTATAAAATGCAAAAGCAGTGAATTCAATACTTTATGAATCGTGTCTGAAGAGCCGCCGAGAGCATGGGGGGGGGGGAATTTGAAATTTTTTATTTTCGAACTCTAGCAATTTAGATAAGTTAGCCTTAATGAAATTTTTTTATTTTCTGTTTAAAAATTATTTTTTATAAAAAAATAATTATTGTATTAATTTGTTTAAGTATTTTTTGGGGTGAGGGCTGAAGGGATCCGTGATAATAAAAAATCTCGGTATTCGAAAAAGCTCTCGGCGACCCTCTGTGTATATGCTTATGGGAGTATTTTGTGCAATTTTTTTATTCCAGAACGAATGATTTTTATCAGCGTTTGATTTTTGTTTTTTTTTATTATTAGGCGAAGAAAGCGGATGCGCTATAAAAAATTAGACTTTTGCTTAAACAGCGAAAAAAGACTAAAATCGCATTGTGAATTGTTAGCTGTAGCCTATAGAGTAAGGACATTATGTATTGAATAGCGAAGAGGAGATTTTTTATTAAATAGAAAATCCAAGTATTATTTAATGTTTTTTATTTATTGCAATATCTACGAATAATTATTTTGAAATACTCGAAATTCATTTAAGGGTGTTGGACCTAAGTGTTAAGGGTATTGGAGCCGAGTTCCAATCTAAAAACTCAATTTCTTCATTTTACTTCTCAAATATTAAAATTGGAATCTTTTTTCCTCTGTATAATTAATCAATTTTTACCTAGAATTATGCGCACAGAGCGAAAAAATATCTAATTCAAATATGTTTTAAATAAAATGAAAATGTTCACTTTTAAAGTTTGATTTTGATTTCTTCGTTTTATGCAAAAAGTATCGAAATTAAATATTTTTGCGCTCTGTACGCAGTCTTATAATTGGAAAAAGATTAGCTCTACAGAGCGAAAAAATATTTAATTTCGATAATTTTTGCATAAAACGAAGAAATCAAAATCAAACTTCAAAATTCAATATTTTCATTTTATTTAAAAAATATTTGAATTAGATATTTTTTCGCTCTGTATGCATAATTCTAGTTAAAAATTGATTAATTATACCAAGGGAAAAGATTACAAATTTAATATTGGTTGAGTAAAATGAAGAAATCGAATTTTTAGATTTAAATTTCATTTAATATTTTCTATTCATTTTCTCTTTTGACATTTATTGAAATAGCAAGTTGAAACTTTCTAAAATTAAATTACGAGCAGTGTATTTTCTTTAGTTAAATGTTATAAATATTTATTTCAATATCTCAATAAAAATCATAATAAAAATATGTTGTCGGTAAGTTAGGAATTGATTCTCGATCCAAAACAAAATAACTAACTTACCGACCTACACCTGGATTTGACAGTGCGCCCTGCATTACCGACATTCTTCCATGTTTGTTTTTCCAACGTTGACAGTCGATTGGGGACATTGGGGTCGTGGTTCATGGCCGAATAAAAAATATGAGAAAATGTATGCAACAGAAAACATTACTTGCGAGTGTAATTCGCTATAAAGAAAGAAACAGAGACAAATAAACACCAGGAAAAAAACGGTGTCAAAGTTTGCCATTCAGTAGGGACGCCCTAACCTTATCGATGACCAATCCAGCACTTGAATTCATCTGTTATCGCTTCCTGAAAACGATTCAAATGATTGAATTCAGTGATTAAACGAATCCACGACTAAATGAACTGATTAAACAAGTTAGTGCACAATTGTCTTTGAGATTGGCATGTTCTGTTCTTGTATTTCGGGAGACTTATAAAAGTTTTTTGTTGTGTATACCAGGTTCCTTTTTCACAAGAAAAAAGGCGTAGTTGCTCTCAATAAAAGTGAGTGACAGCTCTTGTGCATCTAAAAAAATACATACGGTCTTTCTTGCATCCTTTCACGTGAGTATCACAACTATACACGGTCAAGTTGAGCGACTCTTTCTCTTTTTCTCTCTGCCTGTCATTTGGAAAGTCAAGATCTCGGTCAATGAACAGCAGCACAGTCTTGGATTTAACAGTTGGAAGTAAAGCTAACGTCGCAGTTTAAGTACGCAATTATTCGCAGAATAAATGAATTAGTTCCATTATTGTTTGTAAGTTTAACAATTAAATACTTTTGCAATTTTACTAGTCTCAAAATCCTTAACTTGACACGTTTACATGTTTATGTTTAAGAGCACTGGATCCAAGGTTTGATGTGCAAATTCAATCTTCCCATTTTACGTAACAAATATTATAACTTGATATTTTTGCACTCTGTGGAGGCTCTCATTATTTGAATAGGAATATGCGGATAGAGTGAAAAAATGTGTAACTTTGATATTTTATATTATGTAAAAAGAGATGATTGGACTGTGAGGTTCTTATATCGCGAATTCTTTGTTTCAAGCAAAAATCATTAGAAATAAACATTTTTTCGCTCTGCATGCATATTTATATTTAAAAAATGAATACCACCATTGAGCGAAAAAAATTCTAGCTATGACATTTGTTAAGTAAAATGGGGAAATTGAATTTTAAGTCGAAAACTTGAATCCAACAACTTTAAACTAGATGTTTGCTCTAGAAGTAAAAATAATAAAATTAATTTAAATATAAATCAATTTATTTTGCATAACTTCTACGTATAATTCAAGGACTGTTTTTTTTTTAATTTCTCGTTTGCATGCATGCTTTGCTATTTTATCTACCAATGTACGAACATTGCTACAACAATCACTCCGTTCAACGTCCAGTGTAATCGATTTTTAATCAAATCACTTTATCACCTTCTAGCATATGAAAAAGAGTATCCTTTATTTTTTAATTAAAAAATCACATCTAAAAACTGGCGAGTACCTCAAACAAAATTCTTTTCTAATCGAAAAAATTCTTGTTGACCTTTTGTTATGAAAAATAAACTGCCAAAGATCTTTGGTAAAGAATCAATGAACTAATACCTACACTATAAAGTATAATCGTGATTTTATATCTTCGACCTAATGGAACAGACCTTGTTTGAAAAAAATACAAGTCTCATCCTGTGACGTCAATTGCACCAACGCTTTTGTTGCTTTTTATTATTATAATATTTTTATCATTTGTTCGAGGTTCATGGCCTACAAATCAAGTTCGTGCACATTCTTTTCCCTGAGAGATATGCAAACAAATTTTCCATACTCGTTTTTTCTACTATTGCAAATTTTTAACTGCTTTTTCTCTTTACTATTGATTTAATAAGTTTTGTGTTGAGATGTTTTTACTTTTGACTTTAAAACTACATATTTAAAAATCTCTCGTTTATATTCTTATAATATTTTTGAGAAGGTATCTTTGTTGTGCAAATTCGTTATTTTTTAATTAGATATTTATTAACTGATTTGCAATTTTATTTCAGATATTCGGTGAGAGATTAGAATATTGCTTAATGCTGATCAGTAACATTTTACGAGAATCATGACAATCGTGGAGAACACGTTGCATAATGGACAAGTTGCATTGGTTTCCAATGGAGTCAACGGGTAAGTTTTTTGCCAATTTTATTTTTAAATAAGGAACGACTGCAATTTTTCGCAATTGAATAATTCCTTGTTAATTCAATATTTATAAAGTCCATTCTTTATTTTCTAATTTCTTCATGACTGAAAAGTTCTGAACGTACATTTCATATTTCTTCTAAATATGTATAATTTATTTTTGATGTATCTTTGTATGTTGGGAGGCCAACATCTCATTATAATATTTAAATATCTAGTTTGGTAATTATAAATTGCAGATCTTTCCTCATTTGAGAAATTCAAGGAAAATTAATTTAGCGACTCTCGAGCTTCATCTGTAACAAAAAAGACCGTTAACTCAGGGATATGGTTATCGTGAACTGGTTTTCTCATTTATTAACAATAATGGCAATAAAAGTTAGTATACGTCTCGCAAACTAATTAATATCCTGTCGTACAGCATAAAGCATTCAGAATTAAAATGTTTATCGACATGTTATTTATTATGATAATTTGAAAATTAGATAAAATTACCACAAGATGCATGAGCAAGGGTAAATGATTTCAGTAATTGAATAAGTAATTTAATTGAATTAAATTACTTGACATTCATTTTTTCCATTCTTCTTTTATGCAAAGTTTTATTAACTTCGATAATTTGTTTTTGAATGATAATCTATATCTCAGATGAGATAAGATTCAGAGGGAGAATGAATAAGTCGATTGCGAAGCTTTGATTCTTATCAATAGCTGGACTTTAAAATCTAGGCTTTGCATTCCAATAGAGACAAAAAATTTGGAAGGTTAATCGAAAGAATTTTCCTGATTATTGAACTTTTTGTACTTTGGAACGATATGCCGTATTTTTAAAGGTTTTCTAATATTCTTTTCTCAAATTCCACATTTTATAACTGTAACTATTTTTAGTTTACAGACATCTGGCTTCTGGTTTAGATTTTTGTTCAAGTAACTTGCATTAAAAAGTCCTGTTTCTTTTAATATCAAGTTGCTCGTAGCCAATTCTTCACTGTAAATTCACTGGTGTTACTGATGCAAATTTATTCGTACGACAATCGCAACATTAGTCGTAAATGAAGACAGTGCATATGAAAGATATACATCTTAACGTCCTCCTGTGAAATGAACACAGTAAATCTCAATTTTTCTTTTACGATTTAAAGTCTCGACCTTCTGAGCATTACGTCAGTCTAGAGACTTCCCAGACTTAATCATAGTGCAGCAAATGAAAAAAAAAATGCAATAATAAGATGTGTGGTAGGAGTTATTTTATCTTGGACACGCAATGAGAATAAGATTTACATGCAGGAAAAGACTTTTGGTCGAAAAAAATCTTTGAAGTAGCTTATTATTTTAATTTACATTCGCAAATTTTATCTTTTTTTATGACAACTCGTTGATAAATAATTAACTAATAATTTTAACGTCTCAGGATTTTTTTCCTTTCAATTATAACCTTGAGTTACTTTCTAATTTTTTATGAGATTTTATAAGAAATACATTTTGACTTCTTTCGTTACTGACTTGGTGTCTAAATGATTATGCATTTTTATGATTCGCTTTTATATTAATGAGCTTCATAATGCGAGTAAGGATTATAGCAATAACTGTTTTTTTTTATATATACAAATGAATTATAGGATAGTTGAGTACGGGAGGATATTTTTCTGTTATCAAAGCAATGAAAACGATTCGGAGATTTTCTTGAACGGACTTTGTGCTATTCTTGTGTAAGCGAACTTTATTCCCAATGCAATTACATTACGCAAAATTTACTCTGCAGTTTAGCAATTATTATTATTATTCTGTGATTGATTGTCAAATTAATTAGCTGGGCAAAACTTAGATTTCCTAAAATTCTTATAATCGGTTGCAAATATTGGTTTGGTGGAAGATTGAAATTCTTATTGGAAACTTAGGAAGCTTCTACTTGGAGTAGAAATTTGAAAAATTGAGCATTAAATTTGAAAATAAAAACAACGTAATGAGCCATAGAAATAAAAACAGATTTTTTGTTCTCAAATACATAATTCAGTTGCGCAAAACAAATATTCATCTTAAAACCCAATAAAAATATCTGTTTACAAATAAGACTCAGAAAAATATTGGTCCAACTCTTTAGTATTCAGACCTCGAATTTCTTGCGTAATTTCCGTGACGGCTACGACTTTTACAGGATATATGCTTATGTTCGTTGTCCGAGGTAGGAAAAGTGCGTCATGCATCTATACGCGACACGCTTTCCGATTTTATTTTCTACCCTCAAAAATTTCATTTTGCTAACTTTTTTTGGGATCAGTTAGCTTGTCGTGGCCTACGTGACTCCCATCATGCGCAGGACCAGTTCAAGGACCAGATGAGATTAAAAAACATCAAAAAAAATAAAGGGGTCGAGGATCTTTTCTGGCACGTAGAATCTTCCAGAAATTTACCAGACTATTTGTTTTTATGTTAATGTGGAAAAATGGACTTTCTGAATTTCTAGGAAGATAAATACATAATAGACAATATTTCATCTAGAAGATTAGTCAGAATAAAATATTATTTACTTTTATAAATACTTAAAGAGAATATTCCATTTCGTTTGTTTAGCATTAAAGGTGTTGAACCCAAGAGCCAATCTCAAAATTGTATTTTTTCATTTTACTAAAGAAATATTATAATTTTTGTATAAGATGAAGAATTCTAAATGTAATCGTTTCATGTAATGCAAAAAGTATTAAAGGCAGAAATTTTTACACGCATGCTTCTATTTGAAAAATAAGTAATGATGTGGACCAAAAAAATATTTAATTACAATATTTATTGAGTAAAGTAAAGAAATTTAATTTTGAAGATGGATTTCAAATAAATTTTTAAGAAAAGATTTTTTTCTGCATTTTTTCCAACTGATTCGTTGGATATAAAGGTATCATTTTATACCTGTGTCGTCGAACAATAAATGGGAGCACGTTCTGCTTGAATAATGGCTTATTGCATTTGAAAATCGCGAGAGTCATACTAGTTGCCTTAAATTAATAAAGAAACTTTCAATAAAATTGATTGTAGGAAAGTTTTCTGCGATAGATTCTTTAGTTGAGGTAAAGATAAAAATTATTTATTTTTTTATTATGATAAAGTCATTCTCATTATAATTGACGTCAGATGCAAACGAGTTTTTTTCGAACAAGGTGATTTCAGGTTGTCATTTTGGGAAGGACTTCTTCTATTTGTTGATAAAATCTGATAGTTGAATTATCAGATTAATAATTATACTAATCATTCATTATTTTATTAAAAAAGAAAGGTATAGAAACCGGTTTTACAAATTTTTAATTTGGATGTAATTATTTGCAAGGTAGTTCTCAAGATTATGCGGAAGTAATGAATTGACAGTAATGACGCTAACAGCGAAGATCAAAGGGCGTGGTTAAATGACTAAAGGCAGAATAAAATTATTTCTATTCAAGATCATAATAAATTTGCACAAATATTCTAAGATTATTTGTTTAAGTTTTTCTGCACCAAATTATCATTGTCGTGAGTTTTATTGATGTAAGAACTTACATCAGAATTTGATATTTTGAAATTTTTATTGACATTTGCTCCTTGATCGAGAGGACGGGAACGGATTGAAATACATTTTTTGCATCAATTTCATATCGTGCATGAGCAGACCAATTAAATAATCAAATAATCTTTGAAACTCTGAGGTTATTCGTTTGACCAGACAATTAAGTTAATTTATCAAATTATAAGAAAATTAAGAAAGATTATATAAAAAAAAATTATAAGACAAAACAAAGTGATGTAAAAGCACGTGTTCTTAGAGGTTTTTATCAACCCTTATAACCATTTTTATGTCGTAACTACAAAACATAACTTACCTCTGCTTTCTATATTAATGATCAAAGTCGAAGAATCGTCAATTAAGATTCGCTCCCCTCAAGAAGTCTCGTTGCATTATTCTTTTCTGATTTAAGAAGTCAGATAATAATTTTAATATAGAAGAAGGATTCGAAATTCAGAAAATTTCATCTTTACCCTAATATTTAATACGCAAATCTGGAATCCTGTATTACTTAGAGTTGAAAATTATTCTAAACTTAGCTAGAACCTGGAGATTTTAAACTGTCCCTTAAAAAATATTTTGACATCTTTATTAATCGTTTTGATATGTTCAGATTAAATTTTTTAAATTACTTCCAAATAGTCCTTAATTTTGTTTATCGTACCGGCCAACATTAGCCCACAAGACGACCTATTTCTCATCTATTTTTATTTTTAGAAAAATTCCCCTTTAAAAATGACAATAGATGCTGTGATAACTGAGCTTTGATTACGGATAAGTGGGTGTTTCTTGATAAGCTTCCGTTTTTTGCGAATAAAAGAAAGCTGTGACTTCGTTATCTCAAAATTTGACTTGTAAAATTTAATTGCAATGACCACGACTCTGATGTAAATCTTTAACTTTGATCCTGTCAACTGTAAATACATGACACAGGTCGTGGCTCTCCATCTGGGTCTGACTCAGGATGACCAGTACAGGGGACCATCGACGGTCAATGGTGATGGTCGTTTGGTCGTCCAGTGCAGTAGACATTCACCGTAGTTGATCAGTTATTCAGAATCAGTTCTAGTCGAGTCGCGATTGTGCGCGTATCGCAGGTTGAGAACGCTCCGTGCGCTCGCCCTGCTAATTTCTAAAGTAATCCAAAATTTTATAATTCAAAAACAAATCCTCTCCAGGGTGCTGTGATATTTTTTCGAAAATCTATTTAAAATCCATTATTATTATCCACTCGCGAAAAAACTTGATTCTTCAAGAATCGTATTCGTGATTAAGTTTAAAAAGTTTGACAAGTGTCTTCGAAGTTGACGATAAAAATGTAAGGATTTTATAAATTAAATTAAAAAGTGAAGTTTCAATTAGAGGAATTTTTTAAAGAGTGAAATTTGGAAAATGTATGAAAATCTAGATACTGTGGGGACAAATTTTCGAGGGATTGATTTAATGTGGTAGATGAGTTTCAAAAATGAACTTAAGGAGGATGTAGATAATTTTATTGTTACTTGCAATGCACGTCGTGCATTGTCAACAAGTTCCGAAGTCTGATCGAAAACAATAAATTTTCGCGAGGGGCTTTTCATCATGAGACATCAAGCCAGTTTTTTTTAGAAGTTTTTATATTTATTTATTGCCTTTAGCTTAATAGGTTCTTGAAACATTTTACATAAAGAAAATTGTCAACTGACAACTTTTTTTGAATAAATCTTTATTGACAAGGTTGAAATTTAAAAAAATCTGATTTTGAAAAATCGAGTTAAATTTCCCTTTAATTTAAATCTCCCTTGGCTTTCTGTTTTTTTTTAAATCTTATTTTACAACAGAAAGTGATTTGTACTAATTATCGAGAACTATATACTTACTGGAAAGAAATTATTGTTCATCCTCAATCTTATCTGGAACTATGTAAATTATTATGTATTTTCTTTTTTCTTCTCCCTAGAATGATTTATTGTCAGTATTACACACCTCTATATCAACAGTCCAAGTAATTCTTTTGTTATTTCTTCTGTGAAAAGTAGAAAAAAAGGGACAAAGGCCATCAGCAATTTCTTGACAAATGGAGTTTTTTTACTCGCGAATTAATGGACAATGTTTCGATGTATCAACAATTCCTTTCAAGAGGTATAATTAAAATTAAAAAAACCTCTATTTTAAATACAAAATTGCAGTTTTATCCAGATTCATACCAAAAAATTTATATAATTATACGTAATAGATTTCACTTGAATTAAAATGTATATAAACAATGTTATACCAGTCTAGAATTATTTTTGCGTAATAGTGTCGACGTTCTGAACTTTTTCTCACCCTTTTTTTACACTGAATAAGTTAACTTTTTTAAATTGTCAGATAACAATTTACCTGTCTACCTATCATTACAATTTAATGTGACTTCGCAAATTATTTCATCCGATGACTAGAATCTAAATACAAATCCATCAACTTGACGTTTTAATTTACACAGAATTGGCTAAAATTGAAAAGAAAGTCTAATTATTTCTGGAAGTATTCTCAAAATTATAATTAATCTTAAACTACATCCTTCTGAAAGAATTTTTGAAACTGAATCTTCGTGAAAATCTTTTTCTATTCGTTTAGAAGTATAGAAGATTTAGAAGTTTAGAAAATCTTCTTGGAGTAAGAATTTTTAATTTACAGGATGCCATGTTGCGAAAGAAGTATGTGACGTGGAGTTGATTAATCTGTTTTTGAAAAAGTGACATAAATTAAGAAAAGAAGCAGACAGTTTCAATTTTTTGCGAGCACGTTGATCACGCACTTGGTGCTTGTCCAGTTAATCTAAAATCCCGTTATAAATCATCGAATACAAGATGAAGCTCGAGGTCGAGGGCCACAGTTCGCGAGATGATGATTCCAATGGAATTTTATTACAATCTAGGAAAAATTCGGCTGTCCGGCTTCAAATTGTGCCTGCTCAGCCAAAAACCATCACTCATTTACCCAAAAGGCCACCGGTTGACCTGGCGTTCACTGACTTAACATATACAGTACGAGAAGGCCGAAAAAACAGTGAGTAATCCAAATTTATTGATTTTAATTAGAAAATTAAGCATTGCTTTTTAGATTTTAAATTTGTTCCATTTTTAATAGTGGTAATTGCATATATTTGATGTTCTGAATGTTCAAATGAACGAATGTTTGTATTAATTGCATTTTAAACTTCCCACAGATGTTGGGACCTGTTATTCTTTTAATTATCATTTATTATTTTGGGTTAAACCACGTGGTCGATTCTTATAACTCGAGATCTTTGCGCAACTCGATTTAATAGTATGTAGATCGATTTCAAGAACACAAACAGATATATGCAAGATAGAGTTAGCGAAATGTGATCTACATATATGTCATAAATTTATGATGTTGTAATCAATCCTTTCCCCCTTCACCTGCAAAAATATTGAAAATACAAGAAAAATTCTGCAGTCAACTTACCGACTAAACGTATAATCGATGTTTGATTATTAATTAATAATTAAACGGTAGGAATAGGTTCTTGAAACCCTGCACATTCTGGAGAAAACTAGTTTTGAAATTAAGATCTAAATTAATTCATTTAATTAAAATGAATAAATTATTTCCTGGAAAATCTATGAAACTATGTTATAATTTTTTAATTCAAAATAGTTTTCCAAGTTTTTCTTTTTTGGATTTAGTAATATTTTTTGGATTTAAATGTTATTTTTTCAAACTGAACGATTAAGTTATGCAAATCAATTTAAAAATATTCTTGAGCAAGCAAAGTTCAATTCTAGTTTCATTTTTCAGATAAAGTATTCGTCATATTGCTGATAGAAGCAGGCGGGCATCTAGTATTCACTTTGGTAGTTGATAAGTAGTTGCATGAAAAATATTACAAAGGCATCATTTATTCAAGCAAAAAAGAATTCGGATTTAGAATTAGAAATATATTTCTTTTGTAGTATAGATTTTGATTAATTAACGGAATTTTCGATTCAATTAAATTTCTTATTCAGTTTTTATTTACTTTTCTTTATTTTAAACTAGAAATATTATCAGTCATTAACTTTATAAGTTTTATCGATCTATGACACGAAAGCCTTAGTTGCATAATAATAATTCACCTTTTGTTTTGAACGCACTTGAACCTTTACGATAATATTGCAACATACTTCTACGTGAGTGACGTGAACACGATAATTTAAAACGAAAAAAACATCTCGTCAATATCAGAGAATAATTCTCTATAAAAGCGTTCACCTTATATCTCGATTTTAAAATTCTTATATAAATTACTTATTTGGGTGGTAATTTAAATTTTCATCAGTTTAAAAATTTGGGAATCTGCATTTTTCGGGAATTATTTCTTCAGTATTTTTTCACATTCGGGATTTTGGTTTTTTGGCAAAAAGATGTCGGTATTTTTTATCAGCCTTATATCTGAATTCGATTAGAGAATTGAATAATTTTTAATAATTTTAAACAACACGTAATTAAAATAAAAAATAAATGATATTAAGATAGTAATCTGAATCAGATGCACATATAATTATAAATATTAATTAAATCACCAGAACGAGAACAGTGATATTATTTATTATTATAGTTCATTATGACACGTGGCAATATTTTTTTTACTGCAATGTTCTCAACATAGTCAAAGGTTAGATGAAGCTGTATGCAACGTCCACAAATTAATTGCAAAAATCTCGAGAAAAAACTTTCTAGAACATAATTTATTCCAGTATGTATTCTGCTTCTATTCTAGTCATATTTGTAAACTAGATCCTTTTACAGCAATTTATTAAATTACAAAGTTGTCAACAGGTATATGAATTAGCCAAAATTAAATATCAAATCAAATATCTGTCGCTCTAATTTGAATTAAAAAATGAAATATGAGCCCAGTGATAAGATTTTTTCGAGATCAATAATCGCAGCACACGAGCATTTTACATTCAGAATGAAAATGAGGATCTCAGAAGAATGGGAAAAATTACGTGATTACTATCAAGACCTCGAGATTGAAGTTGGTCAGGGTTTATAAGACCCAGAACGTGGGATTTGGTAATCGTAAAACCGAGATCATAAGATCATAAATTTTCTGACTTGTATAAAAAAATACATATTTCTGGGACTTTCAGTTTTGGAATCTGTTATCCTAAAGAGAATTTAGCTGCTTATGAAATCCTGCTTTGTGGAATCTATTGAGCAAAGTTCACTCGATTGTATACAATATGTATGCATTAATAATAAAATACACTTTGCAATAGTAGCTAATCAGTTTGATACACATTAATGGACAGTTTGTTCTACCAGAAAGTGTAATTGAATATGATATATAATCTGTTATTTATTAATTGTAGTTGGTATTACTTTTCAATAGTAATGTTCTGATTGACATGTCACTCAATGTCATTGTTACTCGAGATATTAAAAGAAAAGATCTTGCATTATTGTCAGAGTCTCTCAACTCACAATCTTCAAACAGAATCTTGTTTATAACATTATTAGATATTTAAGCTAAACTAGCAGGCAATTGTACATAATTTTCCCCACAAAAAGAATAATCAAGTGATTTTGCACGTCGATGAACTTATTAAATGACAGTTTTAATTTCTAGTGCTCTGACCTGTGTTTTTTTGCAAATCATTAAATGATTGAGAGACTAGCAAAGAATGAAGGAAAATTCTTACCAATTTTTTTTATCAGTATTTTAAAGTCTGGATGATAAAAAATTATTTTAAAAGAAGTGCAAATTTTTCTTTAAAGTGGGACATTAGAAAATGATATTATAGACATATAGTAGAGTAAATTGCAAATGTGTATTTCTTTTATATAAAGTCATGCACTTTCACTCGGTGGTCAATGTCACTACAAACCAGTTTTCAATCTGATTTGGTTGGATCTTCTATAAAAGAGATTTATGTACCAATTTAACCTGAATTACTATAAATCTGAGCAACCCCCATAAAAATGAATTTCTCATAAAAGATCAAGGCCAAGGGCAAATAAATCAAGTTAATTAAAAGATCTTTAGATAAATGATTCGGTGTTTATTTTTTCGATCTTTTTAGTTAAACTTCTAGATATATAAAGGAAAATTATTTGAAAAAGACTACAAATTTTAATTAATTTGACGAGAGTTAATCAAAAATGGAAAAAAATATCACATGAATTTCTGATATACTTGATCAAAAGATTATTTTGTAAAATCTATTTTACAACTAGTCAGTGTGCAACGTTGCTTTCTGATTATGAATTAAGGTTACGTGTTTTGCATTGCAGAAGTTGTTTAATTCCGATCAGGAAATGAATCATTTGGCTAGAAAAGATAGCTATATTTTCCGTATATCCTGAGGAATGCAGCAATTAGTGCAAATGCTAGAAATGAACTTTGCATTTCATCACAAGCTCAAGTGTGAAATTTTCAGAATTGAGTTTCTAGATATTTTTTCATTCCAAAAATGATTTATTAAAAGAATTCAATTGTCTTAAACATGATTTTAATTTTTTTAAATCTACTTAAATTAACATATTTTTTTATATTGCATTATATATTTATTTAATTAAATATTCTTTAAAGAAAGCTTTATTTACAAATTATATTTATATTTTTTTATAAATTGAGTAAATACTATTTTTAAAATAAAGACAAGTACATGAGGATTGAAGGAAAGGAAACTTGAGTTTATCACTATCTGCACATTTGCGCACAATTTACTCGCAACATCTACGACTTACTTGTAGTTAAAGTATTTTGAAACGTATAAACATTCACTAAAGTGTATATGAGCCGATCTATCGAAAGGCCTAAATACATAGATTTGCAATTAGGGTTTCTTTATTTTTTGTCTCTTTATTTTTTTTTCTCACAACCTGGATTATGCAATTCTAGATTCCGGTTTAGTGTATCTTGATTTCTCGTTAATCACTCCTTTGCGCCTGTAATTTTATTTATGAAATCAGTCAATTGACCCAAATCACATGAATGTTCCACATCTAAAATCATTTAGACTAATTTTTGATTTCTTCATACTTGTGGGAATTATTATAAATATTAGGAATTTTATAATATTAGGAAAATATTATAAAAAGTTCGTTAAACCGGAAATAAATTCTAATACTAATTTTATAGGTATTATCTATAATTCTATTCCAATACTTAAATAACAAGAATATTTTCCCATTGGTATTATGTCACTGGAATGTTATACTTTTTATGACATTGAGTGAGATTCTGGTTGCCCATGAATTCGTATCACTTACATATTAACATTTTGCAAACTCTGACGCGTCAAATGTCAGATGATTGAAATTTATCTTTTCTGTACGAGATAACATTTTGTTATTCTTATTTTTACAGTAAATATAATTACTTAAGTAGAAATAAAGAGTTAAAAAAAATGTAGTTCGATCCAACTGCATCGATTATCTTAATCGAATTTTACCTCAGTATTTCCTATTTGAATTTTCCAATTCTATTTTCAGCACTCAAGGTTTCATTTCTGTAATTTACGTCTGTCTCCCATTATTCATGCCTCGCTGCATTTTTCTTTTTGTGCAAGGGCGTAAGCAAAATTTAATTTAAAATTTCGATTGGAATCAAGAATTAATTTGAATTTTTAAACAATTTAAATTTTATTGACTCTTTTTTTCTTTTAAACCAATTTTTTAGTTTCTCCGTTCTCTTGATTTAATTTTGTTTCAGTTTTTTGTCACTTATCTCTCACCTATTTTTGTAAAAAAATGACCTTTTCACCTTTTTTTAGTAACAATAGGTACTGTGATGTGTGATGACTAAACCGGAAATTTGCTTGTTCCTGGTATTTTCATTTAAATAAAAATTCATCAGGTGAAACAACAGTTGCGTAACATGGACTAACAAAATGTGAAATTGTTTTTAAATCTAAAAGCTTTATTTAGTTAAAAAATAAGCAAGAGTATGAAATTTGGCATTTACAAAAGATTAAACTTGTATGTTTATTTTTAAGTGGAAGTGATATTATTCATTTTAATTCACGTCAACAAGTATTCTTCTTACCTAAGGTTGATAGCAATAAGTAAAATTATTATCATAAATTTCGATTGAAAAATTTAATTTCAATTAGAGAAAACAATAAAATATTTGATTAAAAGTAGCAAATTTTTATGTTGTGAGCGAATTTGAAAACCGACCTTTGTATCTGAAAGTAAAATTTAGAAAGGGAAAGGAACTTTCTCATCCTCAATCTTCTTCTTTTACATGCAATATCTACTATTCCCATTATTTCAATGAAATTTCTAATTACATACTAGAAAAAAATGTATAACAGTAAATTCGAGCCTAATCATAAAAACAAAATAATCAAAAAAAAGTCATCTTCTATAAAAGAAGATTATAGATCTACATATTCAACTCCAAAGGTCACGATGATCAAGTTTTACGTACATCAGATTCTTTAATAAATCGCAAATCCAATGTGAGTCAACTCAACTTATATTCGATGAAAGAGTCATTTATGCTGGACTTTGTACGCCTAACGAAATAAACGTGTTCACTGTTCAACTCTTTGTTCCATAGCTGAGCAAAATGAGGCTTCTGATTTGCTATCTTTAATAAAGCAATATGCAATTAAATACATAATCTTGTTCTTCTATATAAAATTTAATTTTTTATTGATGTTCAATTTTTTATTATACCAGAAGTTCGGACCAATATTTTATAATTGTTCTACATAGTTTAAAAAGCAATCAATAAAAAATTTTCATTTGAACGTTCAGAATTCTAAGCACATAATTTTTAAAAAGATATATATATATATATATATATATATA